>PVIR01004310.1:0-80355 GCA_004026965.1 Petromus typicus | reverse complement strand
TTTTTTTTTTTTAATTATCTTTATTGGTACATTAAATATACACATCATGATTGCACTCCATAATGGGGATTTGTACCAGTATAAGACACAACTTAATTCTCATTTTTTCCAATAGCCCTACCCACCCTACCACCCCCCCATATACATAAAATTTGTTTCCTTACTTTTTTGTTACAATCTCCACATTGTCCCCTTTCACCTTATTTTACATTGAGCATTTTCTATTTCACAGTATATAACATACAATGCTAGGACTCATGAATTTTATAATAGATAATTAGATGACTAAATGACAGTGAGCTTTTTTTTTTTTTTTTTTCTTTAATCTTTTTTATTTTAAACTGGTGATACGACAGAAGTAGTAGCCTTTTCTGTGCCGGATTATGATGTGGCTAGTGTTTCTTATTTGGCCCTTTGTTATACTGTACACATGGAAAGCCATAGAAATTTTGCCTTTTGGTCATTTGTGTGTATATTCTGACAGCCCCTGTTTGTTGATTTGTTTAGGTCAAGTTTTCTGTAGCCTGAGGAATCATTTGTTTAAAAGAATGATGTGGAAAATCATGGTGTGTTATTATTGCAGGATAATAACAACTATATTTTAACTCCACATGTTATTAGACCCATGATTACTTATATTTTGTTACAGGGATTCTGCCCTTAATTTAACCTGCTCTGCTCACTTTACAAAGAGCGGCACACAATGTATACGGACACCCTAGAGAATTCAAATTTTAATTCCCTTTGGTTGAAGACATATTATCCCGAGAAGCTACATGGCGGAATTACAAGGCCTAGCAGGAAAACAGCCTGAGCATGAGAGTCAGTCCTTTCTGGCCTCATGAGGATTTTTTTTTTAACTGATTTTATTGGAACACTTTATACATACAACATGATCACATTTAACATAAAGAACTTGTATATGACACAGCTTGAGCCTCAATTTTCCCATTGTCCTGCCCTTCTTACAAGCCTCACCCCCTCATGTACATAAGCTTTGGTTCCTTTTTTTTTTTACTGTAAAGTTTTTTCTTCCCCTTCTTTATTTTACCCCCACCTACATTTTCCCTTTTCCTTTTGCACATTTTCTTCTTATTTCACATTGCCTATCATACATTTTAACATTCATTTATACCTTTGGTTTTCACACTAGGGATATGGGTATTTACACATCTGTATCCTATTTATTTCACTTATTAATGTTTTCAAGGTACATCCACATGAGTATAATTGACTAAAATTTATCATTCATTATTGCTGAATAATATTCCATTTTATAGAAAAAAACATCTTTATCCAGTGCCCTGCTGATGCACAATTGGGATGTCTCCAAAATTTTGCTAATACAAACTGAGCTGCTATAAACATGTGTGTATGTATATTACTGTGGTAGGACACCTGATGTATATAAAAAAAAAATGTTTAGCTTTTTTTTTGTGCTATCGGGGATTGAACTCTGGCCTTTGTGCTTCCTGGCAGGTGTGGTACCAATTGACATATAATTTTAAAAACACAAATGGACCTATTGGCAAAAAACTGACCAAGTTTATGCATAAAATCTTCACCATTATTTGTGAGGAGATTGCTACCTAGACTCAATAAACTATTTTTTAACCTGTAAAATAATAATCATACTAACCTTGCAGTACTGTTCTAAGATTTCAAATATTCTGTTTACCGTGTCTGTGTATAGGAGGCCTTCATTTACTGTCAATCATTACAGCTATATAATGAAAACTTCACGGAATGTCATGTGATTGTGTCATTTTTTAACTTTGCAGAATTGCTTTTTATAATAGATCATCATAAACTACATTTATAGTCACAGATTTTTATTTAACTCTTAACGCTCAGAGATTATGCAATAATTATACTGTTTTCATAGTTCTTTGCTCCTCTAAAGACATTTTCAGAGTATGGTCAAATGCTCTTCAGATATTCTGGGAAATGATTGTCCACTGGCTGTACACCATTACCGGTTTACATTTCAGGGATGTATATATTTTTATATATACACAGCACCAGGCCGGTGGCTTTTAAAAGCTAATGTCTCTCTTTAATTTTGTTAGATGAATACTTTTGTGTAAGTTATCACATGGTGCACATAAACATAAGGATGCAAGATATGTACTTAGATATTGCTTTATTAGTTTATTTATTGTTAATTTTGTTGTGTGTGTGATGCATTCTCTGCTAAAGTAAGTACTTGAAATCAAGGGCCTCTTTCTTTAAAGTAGTGCAGAAATGGTAGCATACTATGGAAGTTTTATGTGCATAGTAAGTGCTCATTTGTAATATTTAAATACAATGAGCTTGTCCCCAAACCAAATAGAGAAATATAATAAATGTTCAGCCCAGATATTTTTATTAGCCTGGAGAACAATTTTTATCTAAAATGAAATACTCTGTTATTTCTAAAATAGCTTGAAAGTCAATTTAGTCTGAGGAAGTATTTTCAAATAATTCTTATGTCATTAGGATGATAAAAACTAAAACTTACTAAAGGCATTTATTTAAATTGTTAGGCTAAATATTGATTTTGGATTAGAATGGATTAGGCACAGATTTTAGAGAAACCATTTTTAAAATCCAGAGTGAAGATTTGTGCATGTTTATGAGTTAGTGAAGATGTCCAGACTTGGACAGAATCTATATATGTGAAGCTAACGGAGGCAGATACATCTGAAAAAGAAAACATGCCAAACTATGTAATGAGCTACATTACTGGTTTACTGGGGAAAATGAATTTGATCATTTTTATAACATAATTACTTAAGTCCCATTGGCAAAAGAAAACTTCACGATGAACCAAGATCATAGCTGGCAAAATGTTATTAGGTTATGAGCCTAAGGTGGGGAGTGAAGAGGAAGAAAAATTTAGCAAGAGCAGAGTGCTTGATTTCAGCAAGGCAAAGATGACTTGTGTGTTTTCTTGTAAAAGCAAAATTGATCTATATTATTATTGTTTTTTTTCATCCTTGGATTTTTCAGCATTTGCATTGGATTAGGTCTCACTGAAAAAAAATGTTTTATAAAATGTACATATATCTTTTCACTTGTGTGATGTTTCCCAGATACTAAGATGAGACTGCTTATGTTATTTTCTGTGAATTTCATGATTTTAATTGAAATTGGCTGAATATTATATGGCAGTCATGGGTTAGAGTCAAACTGCTAAACTCAAGTTAAAGTACTTTTGTAGGTTAATTAATAATGTTACTATATGAGCCCATAGTGTAATGTCACTTTTTATAACAGTATTAAAACATGGGGCATACGTATTTCTTCAAACATGTACTCACTAAAGTATATATATATATATATATATATATATATATATATATATACATTTAAATTTACTAAACTGTTCACTTTATCATCATCCCAAGTATCTCACATAATTATTGAATTACATTTCACTAAAATTGTGAATTTGACAGGAGATACCAATTTTAATGTTAAATATATCAATTCATTTAGTTTATTCTAAGACTTTGTAGATAAATATTTGAGTTTGTAGTACATGTTGGAAATAGGCTAAATGCCCTAGCATATGAATGGCTTTTAAAATCTTCTTTAGGTGGTATTTTTCAACCTTGAAATGACAAAACAAGTTGTTCATCACTTTGGCTTGGGTCATTTATGGAGTTCATGTGTTATGATTTAAAACATTATAAGTAACTTATTATGCATAATCTGCAGTTCTGCGAAGCTGTGTTATCATCTTAATAGTTAATGATCTGTGTGTACAATTTAATTATTTTATAGAAAAGTAGGCCCTGGTTCAGAACTGGATCATCTTCAGTGCAGAATATTAAAATTAGAATTGCAGCATGGTCAAATTAACTTTCCATGAAAGATAAAATCATAACTGAGAATTAACCTTTCACTTTTCACTTAGAGATGATATAATCTTTTGTTATACTAAATATAGAAAATGTCAAAAATACAATTAATACTTAGATAACTTTGAATACCTTACATTCTTCTTGTACTTGACTCTTTTGACGCAGAACTCTTATACATCAAGCAAGGACACCTATTAGCAAATCTGCATTGGAGGAATGCTCATATTGATAAGCAGGAAACATAAGAAATAATTATCAACCTTACTCGTAAGAAAAGTAAGTAAGTTTGGGGCCACTTATGGCCTTCCCAATGAAGGCGATAATATATTTGGTTTCTATTCATTCTAATAGTATTAACTTCATTTTGATAATGAAAATATTTGAAAAGTTAATTTTCAGTGGCATCACTATTCTAGTGACAAAGTAAATGCCAATTAAACTTATAAATGACTAAGAAAATTATACAAAATTTTACTTCTCCATAGCACAAACTAATATATATAGAGAGATATAGATATAAATATATGTGCAAATATATAATTTATGTTGCCTACACCATAAATATATATAAATATCATTCTAAGATTACTAATTTTAATAGTGTCCATCATCAAAATTATGGATTTGATATGGTAAAGATACTGATCATGTCCTATAAGTATATTGTTTATTAAAGGAGTTGTGAAAATAGAAGCTTTGGAACTTTCTAAAGGTTCATCTTCAGACATATATTAATATAATGGCTCAGAAGAAAATAGCTACATAACACAAAAATTAAGAGAAAGTGAAGGAAATGAAGGAGGAAAATAGCAAAAACAAAGAAAAGTAATAAAATTCAAAAGAATTATTGCCATCTATTGGTGGTATGTAATCATCATTCGCCGGGGGGTATCTGGACACATTCACAACACCTCTTCGTTCTCACTCTCCCATCTCTTCTCGCCCCCTTTGATTTGTGTTCCCACATTCATTTGCAAATGCTCTATTTCCATCTTTTCCTTTATTTCTGTTTTCATCCCTTTTTCCATCCTCCCTTCTCTTCACCTTCCATCTCTTCTTCCCTTCTTGAAAAAGACCTCTCTACTTTCTAATATTTAACTGTCATCTCATTATGCATTTATATTTTGTTTTTCTCATTAAGGAGAAGCTATGTGATCTTTAAACTTATGCATCTGACATTTCACTTAACATCAGGGTTACCTCTGCGTAAGTCTCAGGGTGTGTTCATTCACCTATAAATGCCTCCCATTTATCCTTTTTAGCATAGTCGTATTCCATCATCTAAAATCCACTCATCTACTGATAGACACATAGGCTGTCACCTTGTCACCAAGTTCTAGTTATTATAAATTTTGCTGCTATGAACCCAATTGTGCAGTAACATTGTAGTTATGACTTTAAAACTTTTAGGAATATATGTAGAAGGGGAACAGTTAAGGTCAGTGGAATTTCTATTGTTCATTTTTTTTTAAGGCTTCCCAGTGTCTTTTAGAAAGACAGAAAAAGAAGGAAAGAAAGAAAAAAGAGAATGAAAACAAAATACTACAACATATTTCCTCTTTTTAAAAAATCAAAAGCTGAGTTTTGTCATTCAATTTTGAAAAATTCTGCATCACTTCCCCTCTCACCTTCTAAAGGAGGGTAGTTTTTACATGATATCGTGTCATTTCCAATGTACGTAAAAAACATGCCTTCTTTGGAAACTGAATTTTCAAAGCTAAAAAATATTATTTCACAAAGAGACCAGGGTAAAAAGAGTCAATTTTTGTGCTCATTTTATTTTTGGACACACAGAAAATGGTGGCTATAATTACTTATTTCATCATTTTCCTGTCAATGACACATTCTTTTCCAGTAATCTGGAATGTGTTCTCAAAGCTTCAGCCAAAGAATGTGGTGTTTTATGGGCTCCAGTAAAATATTCAGCATCTTGTGTTTTTATTTCCAAGGTTTTAGAGCTCTTTTACCCAGTAGAGTTGCCTTGCCATCTTAATTTATGAAATTACTGATAGACCAAAAATAACTTTCCATTTTATCTAATTTTATGCTTAGAACAAAAAAATCACACTCCCTTATATATTTTGCCTGTTGCCAAAAAAAAAAAAAAAAAAGTAGGCAAGTTTATATCATCTTCTTTCAAATCTATTTGTGATGCAACTAGGGTAAAAGGAACAGAGACTATTGAATGAAAGAGACATGTTCCAAGACCAGGGCATCTAAAATTTGAAAACCTATGAGTGTCAAGAAATGGAACTCCCAGTGAAGGCAGCAGTGAAGTGGTAGAGTGGGGAGACTCCTGCAGTGGAGAGGCAGAGGATTTGAGCTCAAAAGTAAGACCGTTTTGTAAAGGAAATATGTCTAAAACCATTTTAGAGATGAAAAGATAGTTTTTTGTGTCCATGCATTAGAATGGATTTAAAAGTGAGATGAAATATTTTTGACAGAAAGTGGGAAATTCTAATGGTTAATACTATCTTATTGTATAACCAGGTATGATTTACACATTTGGTTATCTTTCATGTGTAAATTATTGTAGCTCTGGTAGTGGTCAGGACTATACAAGATTGTAAAAACAGCCCTATCACTGATATAGTGAATCAGATAATGCTTTATATATCTAAGACCTCTTTGAAAGTTTATGTGACTTCATTGTGTTTTCAAAGAGTTGTGAAGTATTAGAGTTTCCAACAGTTCAATTCGTAGAATCACCGGTAACAAGTAAAGATATAGTCAAGTTTCTTGCTATTCTTATAGTTAAGTGTAGCCAGAATAGGACTTAAAACAGGAGGATTCAGATTGTGATGTGGTGCTGGTTTTGGCTGTGGGTGTGGTTCTGCATAGGAATCACACAAACTCCATGCCTCTTCTTTTCAAGAGATGATAGAGAAAGAACAGAAAATTTAGAGAGCTGCAGCATTTTATGGCAGTGGAAGCGAGGCCTTTCCTTGAATATCTAGTATAAATGGTATCTATGAGTTATATGTATTACACTGTCTTGAACTCTCTGATATTTTATGGTTAAGATCACTAAACTCAAACTGTACCATAGCAACTGTAATTTGTTTGCAATTGGCCTTTTTGTAACTAGATGCAAAGTTCTTCACTTAGCTCTGCACATAACTATCAAATTGACCGTGTGAATTCCCTGCTCAGAGAATTTCAGTGGCTCCCCACTGCCTACTCAGTGACAGGGAAATTCCTTAGTCAGCCATTTAAGTCCCTTTGCAATCTCCCAGTCTCCTATGGGTTGTACAAGTGTAAACCACATTACTCCTTGCTCATTGTACATCTTCTCTTTATCTATTGACTCAGTCTATAACAATATCTATTACTGTGTATGGCTCATGGCTTTGCAGTAGAACATTAGTATAATATATAACAAGGAAAAATTGAAAATGTTTTACTCTCCCACTACTTGAAAAAAACTACATTAATTGGTAATTTTTCTATGCAATTCAATTATATTGATTTAGAAGTTTATTTTCTAATATATATCTACACTGTCACCTTTGTATACTATTATTTAAGTGGACATCTCTGATAGGTATTTATAGATATAATATAAAATGAAATTATTGAATCATAACGCAAGAAGATAAATAAGTGTTTCAATTTATAATCAACACATTTACCTCTAGCCACATTGAGGAACTTCCAAAAGGCAAGGACATTGTGTTCAGTTCTCCAGGCCTCTTCAAATATAAGTTGATATTTTGTGTTTAAACTTATGTATATTTTATCAATAATTGCAGTTACTTTCATTATAGAATATTTATGTTTATTCAGTTTCAAGTATTTCACTGTATTTTAAAAATATGTACAACTGTTGGTCATATATCAAGATGTTTTTCCCAGTTATTTAATATCATGATTATTATGAACATTTAATAATATTAGTGCAGTAGAATTATCTTTTTAATTTCTTGTTCTCCATTTTATCCTAATGCTTAGAAAAAATTTTGGAGAAAAATATTTATTTATATTTTTTCTTGTCTATTTTAAAAACCATTAGGATATTATGGCCCTGTCTGTTAAGGATTTTGATTTTGGACATGATGAAAGTTAGAAGTGTGGTATTGTTTCCTTTCAAACAAATTTTTATTTTGTATATTAAAAGTTTTTCTTTTTATTCCTATCACAAATTAAATTTCTTTATTGAATAATCTTTTTATATTTTTTACTTATTTATTAATTTTTAATTTGAATTATTTATTGATACATTTTATATACATATCATGATCATATTCAACATTGAGAATTTGTACCAGTATATGACATGATTTAATTGTCATTTTTTCCCATTCGCCTACCCACCCTGCAACCCCCTGGCCCCTATATAATAAGCTTTGTTTCCTTTTTTAAAAATATCATTGCATCATTTCTTCTCTTTTCTTTACCCCTACACTGTATTTGACTTTGAATATTTTATATTTCACAATATGCATCATACATTCTAGAACTCATTTACATTTTCAAATTCTCATACCAGAGAAAAGATACAGTATTTATAATATTTTGTTTAATCATTTTTAATATATCAGTTATTCAGTTTTAAAATGAACACATAATCCACTTTATGTCTAGTAGTACAGGTCTATGCAGGCCTTTCTTTTTTGTTGTTTTATTATGAAATAAAGCAAAATTTCAAAATCAGAAGAGAATATAGTTATTCATAGTTATTACATTGTTCATCATTATCTACAACATAGTTCCTCAGAGTACAAAATATATACCAAAAAGATTTTTACTTTAAAAAATTACAATGCTGTGCCTATATTCGTTAGTTTCACTTATACTACTAGTTCATCTTTGGTTGTTGAAGAGGAAGATTTATGTTATTATCTGTTTATTTCTTTTTGTAATCATGCTTTTCTTTCTTATAGTGTCTCAATCACTCTAGGCCCATGTTTTATATTTGTGCTTCACTACAAACATTAGAAATATACTATAAATTGGAGGCATAATTTGCTCATTTAACAGATGAAATAATTAAAGGTTAGAAAATTCAATATTGCAACGTCATAATGACACTTTTAGAAGAGCTCTTATACTATCTTGCACACAAGGCTTATAATTATTTTTATAAACTCCTAAGAATTAAAAGACTAGATATCCTGTTCTACATCTTTCCTATTATAGTGTAAAAACCCCCTCTTTCTCTCATATTTTATGTATTTTCACTGAAGCTCTGTTGGACTTGTAATTTTCTGATCTTTAAATGTTGAACAACGAGTCTTAAAAATGGCACTCTAACATTTTAGGGTACAGAGACTCATTACATCATGTAGACTCTATGACTACTGTAGAAAGAAGCATTTTCACTAAGACTTAGCAGTGCAATTTTTATTTCATGAAAATTTAGAAATCTTTAGTTATTAGAAAGCATTGTTATTCTGTAGATACTGGTTCCACTGAGTTATCCCGTTCCATTTCAGAGCAACATTCCGCTAGAGTTGCTCTCAGAAAGGCCTTTATTTGTTCTTTTCTTCCCCACAGATATTTGAAATTTTCTCTCTCTTCTGTTTAGCAATATTAGTTGTTAAAAACACTTGTTTCTATTTTTTTGTTGCTCTTTACTTTTTATTTCTTATACATTGGTATTTACTGAAAAAATGTCAACATTAACAATATCACAACATAAATCTAGTGTTAAAATCAGTAGATGATTCACTCCTGCAAATGTTCATTAAGTGATAAACAGAAATATTATTTGGCATGTGTGCAAGAAGATAAATAAATACCACCTTTCAGTGGAGTACTGCTATGCAATGATCTCTGGTTTCAGTTCTATGGTGCACAAGAGTACACATACACATGATAGTTTATATACACTCATTTGAGTAAACTCACCTCAATTTTTGCAGGAGGTAAAAAGGCGAAGAATTTTTTTTTCAATGACATCTAAGCAACCTGTTTTGAATTTGCTTTTAAGAACTACTATTAATTGCTCAGTCACATTAGATTGTCTGAGAAAAGCTGAAACATAAAATCTCACAAATTTGTTCTTCACATGTGAAATATATTCCTTAAATTTCTTTATCTCTAGCTGTACAGAAGCAGATTCAGTGAAGAAGGAATGAAGGACAGTACACATGACAAATGCAGTTTTCAGAGTCTATCTTCCTATTTCTAAGCAGACTGGATCAAAAGTCTTTCAATCTGAAAGCACAAATGAAAATGTAAGAAGTAGGCTTGTTGCTTTACATGGAAAATCCTTGCTAGGTAAAAGTGGCAAGAAAGGAGAAGAAAAAGCTCTGTTGTACAAGCTCACAAACTCCTGTCATCAATTGTCCTGCCTTGTGCTGACTAGTGGTGCTTTTCCAGCTTAATGGACATCACTAGGTATCTGCGCTCATCCCTCAGGCACAAATCAAGCATTCAGTCTGCGAGTCACTTTGCACACTAGGGACATTTTTTTGAATGGTTGCATTTCTTTCCCAGCAATTTCTGTCTTAGCTCTGTGCTTTGTACTTTGTGGTGTTTCTTGAGAGACCTTTCCCATCGATATTCCACGGACAGCCCGAAGTACTGATGTGCAACCTCAACTAAATAGGTTAAGGAGGAATGGATAGCTTAGAGCAATTTTCAAGCAACCAAACAATAACATTTGCTGATAGAAGATAGTAAGCAAAACATTGAGGGTGTGAAGGGAACACTGTACAAATAAATCACTAAGAAAGAAAAAACAATTAAATGTCTTTCTGCAAGAATCTCTTAGTAAAGCAAAAGTAAGAGAAATCACAGGAATCACTTTTCTGTAATTACTTATAATGTTTCATAAGTTAATTCTTACACTAAGAGTAGTTCTTATCTACATGTGCTTCGTGATGGAAATATGTCCTTATTTCTTTAGTATGTAAATAAATAGAATGACTCAAGACATTTATATTTCCTGTGTATCTGCAGACTACACTTCATGTATATGTTTAAGAGTATGGTGTTTTGTGTACTCCAAGTATCTCTGCTTTTAAAGAAAAAAAAAGCTAAATAATCTGTATTATATAATTACAGTCCTCAGTGCATATTAAACATTCAGCAAATTAGCTCTTTACAATTTTAATACAATATTTCCTATGTTTCTAATAAACTGTAATCCTAATAAAAATATAATTAGCATTGTAAAAACAATAGGAGAAAAATCTAGCGAACTAATAGGTTCCTGGTCAGCTGTTCCAAAATGTCTTAAAACCTTAAGCAAACTCGGGTTCGTTAGAGACTGCAGAGGACAGAGCTCTAAAGAAGTTGTCAGCCTCTTCAAAGTGAAGGGCAGGAAAAAATACAGACCCAGCGACATGTCTACTCTAATGTTTTCTTTTATTTTCTTTTAAATACAGTTCAGTGATTTAAAATCACTGGGGAGAGTGTGTTTGAACTTCCAGAGATGTGCAATAGATGTTCGGCAGTGCCGTGGAACCCAGGGACCCATTATTATATTTCATTGTCTCCTTTATTACCCGAGGGTAAGTGCAGGCAGTAGAACAAGGTGTCAAGCTTCCTTTTAACCTTGGCTAAAGGAAGAAGCCAGTTGAAGGGTTGAAAGGTATTTTGGAGTTATTATCTCCAGAGACTCCGCACTCGCTGTCCCTTTGCAATCACTGAGCGCGGGCGCTGTCTGGGCCGCGGTGTCAGCCGCGCTTGTGCGCTGCGCTCAGTCCTGTTGCGTTCTCCGTGAGACCGCCACCCGAGTGCCTCTGCTTTGTGTCCTCCGTTGTGGAAGAGCAAGCCTCCCCCACCGTGGCGTCTAGTCAGATGAATCACCGCATTCTGAATATTTGTAAAGTTATTTCTTTACTTTATGGTATTTAGGATGTTGGAGATCAATTGCCAGACTTCCTGAATGTAGTACAAGCCCTGAAGTGGTATACAGAGAATTAGATAATAAGAATGAAAACTGGAAATCATTGTTGTTTACTTGGTTTATTTGAAGTTTTACAAATTACTGGCAGATGTTTAAGAGTCTTTTAACTTCTGACGTTATTCTGGGCTTCATCATCATCATCATCATCATTATTATTATTATTATTATTATTATTATTATTATTATGTGTGTTGTGTGTGTAAAAAGGTGGAAGAGAATGATCTCTGGGATCTGCCAATCCAGATCCATCCAGCCTGTTCTCCTGCAGTTCTTTCTAGAACCAAAATAGAACTCCATGCTGCAGAGCGCACAGTTCACTAACGGTGATTACAGTGTGGACGACATTTGCAGTTTCACTGAAATCCATTTGTTTGGTGTTGTTTAGTTGCCTGGAAGGATTGGAGTGCGAGATCTACATATTTTCAGAGAACTTTTGAATTTCCAGCATTTCAATTTTTGATCATGTTCTCACAAAGTATTATCTGAAAGACATTTAGTAAAAATGGTCTGTTATTTGTTTAATAGCCATCACCCTTCAAGAATTAACTTGAACAACTAGTCTACAAAAGCCAGGAATCCATTCTTTTTTGTCTCGTCTTGAGCTATACTTTCCATTTAGTTAATATTGGTTTATTTTCATACTGTGAAATATTCAAATCTCTTTGCTTTTACTTCTTAATAAAAATACCTTTTCTATTCTCTGTCACTCAGAAATAATAATTCTTTTTCATCAAGTAAGCAGCTATTGTGCAAATATAAATTTTTGTTTCTCATTATCACTCTGTGTATTATTCCTTCTCAATTTTACATTCTAGCAATTTTGGCATATGGAAACAGTGAAAAATATAAAGCATAACATTTTACTTTATGTGCTGCCAATGTGAGCACAAAACAACACTTTTAGGGTTAAATAAACCTAATCAGGAACAAGGTGTGACAAAATCCTATTTATTGTAGATATTTACAGTATGGGATCTGGATGATGTTTCAGAGTCTACTTAGCCTCTTGCCTAGCAGATGTGGATGCATTTTGACATTCTGCATTAAGCGTTCATTTATTGCTTTCCCTTCTACCACGTCAATTAATTGCTTTAGAGTCAGCTATTCTTCCTGTATCTTTTGTTATTGTTTCTGAAGCTTTCTGGTTTGAAATCCTGACAGTGACAACTTTGCAGTATTTGAGTGCTACTCTTTGGTGTCAAAATTTACTTTTGTGTGACTTTATATATACACATTTGATTATGTGTTTGAAGAAATCTTTGATAATTATTTTAGAAAAACTACATTAGTTTCTGCAACATTATTTTTCAACTTTTATACATAATATAGGATGACAAATTTCTAAAGAGGTTGTTTGGAATTAGCTAACAAGAAACTAGATAATTTAGAATATGCCATGTAATACTGAGATTTTATCTGATAACGTGCCTCACAGCAGTAGGTGTTTTAGCTTTTCACTGATTTTCCTTGTTTCTATCAGATCTTGGTGTGCAGTATACCTTACAACAGAAATTTTAAAATGACTTTTATTCTCATAAATTTGTATTATTCAGATTGTACATTGTTAAAATTCCTCTTTTTTTTCTTTATAGAAAAGTTTCTCTATAGATCAAATGACTCTATGATCAGAAATATAATTTCAATACAAGTTGTAAAACCTTTTATACAACTCTTATCAGAAAAAGCCCAGGTACCATCATAGCTATACTACATTCCTGTTTCTAATGATAAATAGTTTAACAGGTGATGTATGTTTTCCATCATTTCTTTTTGTTCTAATTTGCCTTTAGTTGAGGTTCTAGTTATAAACTGAAAATATCCATACAGTTCACGTATGTTGTGATATACATAAAATTATCAAATTGCCCATATATTTTACTATTAAATATGAATAGATTTCAGTAGGATAACTTCTCATTAATTGTGCATTTATTTTTTGAAGATATTTCAAATACCTTGATTTTAGAACATAATTAATTTTTTGTTTGTTTGTTTGTTTTGTTTTTTGTTTTGAGACAGGGTCTCGCTTTGTAGTTCAGGCTGGCCCTCAGCTCAGCCTCAGACTCACGTCACAGCAATCCTTCTGCCTCTGCTTCCCAAGTGCTGGAATTACAGGCATGAGCCACCATGTCCTGCACTGTGGTATGTAGTACTGATTGGTGCTGGGCGTGAGTCTCCACACCCAGTATTGTATGTGGTTACCTGGGAATGGAACCCGGGCCTTTGCCCTTGCAAGGCAGGAACCAGAACCACTGAGCTAAATCCCTGGCCCCATAGTTAATTTTTTAAAAAAATTATGCCAGTCAAGTGTTTGAAAGCAAAATACAGAAAAATAATGTTATATAATTTTTCTTTACATATTTTATATAATTTATTTTGCAGAACAATTTTAGATTCATAATCAAATGAAGAAGATACTGTGATTTTCATGTATTTTCTTCCCCAAAATATACGGAATCTCTCCAACTATCAGCAACTTACATTGGAGTTTGACATACTTTTTATTCTTATTCCTAAAAGAAAGAAATAAGTGACAGAAATAATGCAACAATACAAAGCCTGTAAGTCTTTCAACTGTTCTGTGGTTCACTGTGGACCTTAGAAGTAGCGTGAAAGAGAACTGCTGATAAGATTCAGTAAAGAAATGTGAGCAGCTTCTAAAGGTTGTTCTTTTTCCAACCGGGTATAATTATTCAAGATCTTGTTTCTGGAGTTGCCAAGGATTCTTTTGTTGCTGATAACTCCATCCTGCTAGCAGCAAATTATCTTAAGGAAATCCAGTTTTCTATCTTTTGATATGTTTAGGATATATTTGAAAGATTAGGAATTTAAATGAAATGAATATTTTTAGTAGAATCTGAAGTAAACTTCTGCATCTAGGAAATTGAAATTTTTTCAATTAAATGGTATGTGTGTGCATTGGGCTGTGGCTTTGTTTTACCAGGATAAGTTTGATGATGAATAGGAACATTCCTGGCCCTGAGCTCAGCCTCAAACTCACATCACAATCCTCCTGCCTCTGCCTCCCGAGTGCTGGGATTATAGGCGTGAGCCACCACGCCCGGCACTGTGGTATGTGGTACTGGTTGCTGCTGGGTGTGGGGTCTCCACACCCAGTATTGCTATGTGGTTACCGGGGAATCAAAGCCGGGCCCTTGCGCTTGCAAGACAGGCGCCGGAACCACTGACCTAACTCCCCGGCCCCGAATAGGCACATTCTATTTATTCCTAAAACTGAGAAATTGAAACTTCAGCTTTGGCACAGAAGACTTAGATTTGCCTTTAGTTTCTGTTTACTTGTGGCATTTCATAGAGTATAATGATTCAAATGGAAGTGACTTTGACCTTATATGGTTATATAATAAACTCAAAGGTTTATAATAAAGTATCACTTGAAGCCTTGTTTTAGATTTATTTTGTTGAGTAAAGGAGCTAATAATTTATTTATGGCATAATCAATAGATGACAAGTACTATGATCAGAATTTTTAAATATATTATCTTATTTAATTCTTGTAACAAGGAAACTAGCAAATAGAAAGCTGATAATGCATCAAAAGTTACCCTCTTCTAAGTAGCAAGGGTAGAGCTTCAATAAATATATTGCTTAATTTATTACATTTTTAAGTTTGTCTATGTCAAAGATGTGTCTTCTGCATTAAGAGACTGTCATTCTGGAGATTTTAAACTGACATTATTTCATAATTCTCTAATTTGACTCATATCAACAAGTGGTCTAACCTTGAGAATCTAAAGTAAATTATCTTTTTTTTTTAATGGCAGAGCAATATTCAATTTTATTTTATTTTATTTTATTTTATCTTTACTGGTACATTAAATATACACATCATGATTGCACTCCATAATGGGAATTTGTACCAGTATAAGACACAACTTAATTCTCATTTTTTCCCATAGCTCTACCCACCCTACCACCCCCCCATATACATAAAATTTCTTTCCTAAAGTAAATTATCTTTTTAAAAGTAACAACGTACTTTCAGAATTGGACAATAATCATAGGCAATCCATGCTTTTAGAAGTAGTAAATTAGAATCTTCATGAGTTCAGATCCAAACTCTAATGGTTAACACATAGTCCAACTAAATTCAACTGTAGTCCAGAGAGATCGTTAAGAAACTCAGAAATCCTTTTGGGACACAGCTGTATCCCAAGCTGTCTGCGTAATTGGAAAGCAAGTAACACTTGATTGAATCACACACAAGCCAAAGCCTACTCTGTACTATTCATGCTTCAGTGAAGGTGGTAAGAATGAACAAAACAATTTGAAAGAATATTTGTCATTTAGAAAATAGCTCTCAACCTTTTAAATCAAAATAGATATGTCATAAGGAGAGCCAAATGTTTTACAGTTTTCCCGTAAGCTAAGAGACAACTTGATTTTCATCTATGAGATGTTGTTCATTCTTAAAATATTGTGGATTCTTGATTTAAGTCTGAAATTTTGGCAAGATTCCGGAGCTGAGAAAATAAATTGGTAAGTCCACTGAAAAGACTGAAGCATTTTTAGTTCTAAAGAGAGTATGGTAACATGATTGGATTTCTGCACAAATGGAATTCAGACCACGTATCAGATTTGGAAATTGAATTAATGTTCATAATGAAAGTAATGGCACTGGGAAAGAAGAAAGAAAGAGAGAGAGAGAAGGAAAGGAAGGAAGGAAGGAAAAAAGGAAGGAAGGAAGAAGAAAGAGAAAGAAGTAGAGAATGCCTGAACTTTTTCTTTATACATGACATAAAAGAGTTGGCTATGAGTTTATTTTTTGGCATCTTCATATCACCATTGTCACTTGGGATTTCCTGCTTTACCTTATTCCCATCAAGTATGAAGAAAAGACATACTATAGTTTGGATCTTGAATTCCCCTAAAACCTCTAGGTGTTGAAACTTAGCCAACAATCATGGAACCCTTGGGAGGCAGTGGCCCTCAGAAGATGAAGTCTGGTGCCTAATCAGAAGGCACTTGAAGGGAACAATGATACAGAGTCCTTTTGTTATTTCTGCCTGTGCTTCCAACATGGTGTACTGTCTTACTGTAGACTCAAAAGCAAAAAGCCAACAAACCTTGAAAGAAAATCCCTGAAACTGTTAGCCAAAATAAACCTTTTCTCCTTACATATTGATTATCTCCACCCTCCTTTTGACAACAATGGAAAGCTTACTAAGAAAAGACAGGGTTTTGTTTAAAAAATTGTAAGGTACAAGAATGGAACATTGGAACGACTAACACACTTTGACTCCAAGTATACTCATTAGCCATGACTGAGCTCATATTTGTTATTGTTATAGACACTAATGAGAATTGTCATATTCTGTAGCAGAATAATGAGAAAAACTTGTAGCTTATAGCAACAAATATATTGTTCATAGTCAGTAAGAATCATGGAAGAGGAGAAAAGTATTATAGTACCTTCTCCTTCATATTAAATAAACTCTTTCCTTATCTAACTCCTTCTACTACTACCTTATGTTCCAGTTTTCTAACTTGAGAAAGTATATTTACCAAGATAAATTATACAACTAATACTGAAGAGGACAGCAATGTCTTCCATGTAATCTTAGGCCCAAGACTGTTCCAAACATCCTGAAATGCCTTTTTTTTTTCAGTAACCCTCAATAGCTGCAATGACCAAGAAGCTTCATCATGCTTACCTGTAACTGTGCAGCCCTTACAGTAGCTATAGTCCTTTGAAACTTGAATTGTATAGAAGCATTGACACCTAGAGAAACAGAACAAACCATGCTAATATTCAGATAAAAGATTTGCATATTTTAGCTGAATTTGATTATGCTGAGGTTTTTTGTTTGTTTGTTCATTTAGTTTTGACTCAGACATGATATTATGCTTAATGCAAGTTTTTTTATTTTAAACAAAATTAAAATTATATTTTGTTTTTAATTAAATGAATACAATTAAATGGGTCTTTAAGGTATTTCCTTTGGGGTTTCATATGGTAACATCTGACATTTTTGGGGGAGGGGTATTTTCGTATATCAATAATAATGTACAGCTACTTAATTTATAAAATGCAAAATTTTTTTCTTTGCTTTGTAGCATAGTTATCTACATAAACAAGTAGCTGAAATTTCAGTCAGTATGTGAATGTAATTTCTGTATGGGCATTAAGAATGCTTAAGCAATGTGAGGAAATGATTTACCATGTACATACTCTTATTTTTCTGGAAGAAACTTAAAATATAAAATTCTACACTGTAGTTGGGTAGTAAAAGCTCTGCCCCAGGGCTATTTTCTCATTGTGTCTTTTTTTTTTAATGGGAAATAATATAACACAGAGAAGAAATCATGTGTTTTGGTGCTGTTGTGATTTCAAGTTTAGAAGACAAGGTGTGCTCCTGTCCGAGGGTCTAAGGAACATTAGGCATTGAAAGTGTTTCCCAATAGAGGAAACAAATGATAGAGAAGAGTTAAGATGGGAACGGTGCTCAAATCCTTATGTGTCCTTACAAAGGAGATTTTATTTTTCCTAGAAACTAATAGATCTATACACAGTCAGATACACTGGTAAGTAATTTTCTATACAATTCAGTACAGATTTAACAAATGAACTAATAATAAATAGACATTGTTTTTATCGTGTCACAAATTCGGTACCATACTTCACAGAGGGAAAGAAAAACATAGAAAATAAAAATAATTTAGAAATTGGCCAACACTGGAAGTGTGGAATTGCTTGATATTTTTGTACCATAAACTTGATATATAATTGATATTTGATGCAGATATTAATACATTTAAGTGCCTCAAAACTATTTGAACAACCATGTAGATGAAAACAGTGCTTTTTGTTTCACCAAAGTTAAGATTAGACTAAAAATCAATTTATTTAAGACTCTATTTCAGGATAGATCAGCAAGTTAAGTTACTATAGAACCAATGGTACTGGTCTTGGTCCATATTCAAATTCTTAACTCTTGTTTCTGTACTTTATATTATTTCTGTACATAGACAAATGCATGGAAAATTATGAAAATTTTGTTTAGAAATATGAATCATAATGAAAAATGATTTAAAGCAAAGTCTGACAATGATGCTACTTATATGTGAGAAATCATCTGCAAATTGATACTATAAATAATATCAAGAATAAAAGAATGAAGCAGCTATGACATAACTGAAGCAATAGTAAATTGCTCCTATGATCACAATTTTGCTGGAATTTCCAACTATTGGCTTTCAAGTAAATTTTGTAAGCTTTTATGAATATCAACTTTTTTATGACAGTGGGTCAAATAATAAAGCATAGATCACTATCAGCCATGTAGAACTTCAGAGCCAGTGATTTTATGACAATAATACAGCATGCCTTTACAGAAAATTCTGAATAAATTCAAAGATTGTGGTTGCTGTCTCAGATGGTTGGGTGTGTGACCTAAAATCTGTATATAACCTAAAGAGAGCATTGGCAGCAAGTCTATGGTAATCCACATATTCAGCACAACACAGTAATATTTGCAGTTGGAGTTTCACAGTCTTCAGTTTTTGTAGTTTATGATGTTGTGGATTTAAATTTGCAAAATGTACACAGTACTTGCTTCATCTCTTGAATATTTCATGCATTTTTTTGGTAAATAAAATGTAGATTTTATTTTGGATTTCAGCTTTAAGTACATATTCAAGTCATTTAAAGAACATATGCAAGTTTAAATTCTATTTCACCAGAGGGATGAATAACTCATTTAAATTAATACTCTAGTTCAAACATGTTATGAATTTATAAATTCACTGAAGGGGAAACAAAATGAGACATTTTAAGAAGCACAGAAAGAAGGAAGAAATAAAAATTGAGTCATTTTATTACTCCTGCCAAATAAAATAAGAAGGTTTAAGAAAAGTACAATAAAGTCCTAAAAACTAAACAGTTTTAGATCTAAAATTCTTTTAGTTCTAAGCCTTTTAGGAATGCAGGCTGTCTAATGTCAAACAAAACTAATTTTGGTGATATGGAATGAGACTTAAAATGTAATACTGATTCCACCAGTTATGACCTCGATCACAGCATCTAACCTACTTGTGAAAAAAATTTCTTCACCTATAAAATAGTGTCTGTTATATATGCATTTGTTAACTACATGAGTAAAATATATGTTAACAAATGTAAACATCTAAAATACATTTGACTCAAGTCCTTTTTCAATAAATTGAGCTTATTGGTACATTTTAGGAATAAATTTTGATCACATTTCTCATTGGCAATATGTACCTGTACATAATATATTTCTGATTCTTACTTTTTTCCCCTTCCCCTTTCCCCTGTCCCCCTGAGCCCCTCTCCTCCATATAATAACCTCTGTTTTGGTTTTTTTTTTTTTTCCAGTTTACCATCAAAGTGTATTCTTTTCCTTCTTTGCTTTCCCCCTCCCCCACCCAGTTACTGTTTCCCTTGGAAAATTTTCTTTTTATTTCACATTGCTTATCATACATTTTGGATCTTATTCATATTCTTACCTTAGTGCAATATCACGTTATTTTCTCCAATTTTCTGAAAAGCTTAACAATTTTCTTTACTTTTTGTTCTTCAATATTTCAGAACTCCATTGAAATTATGTACAATCTAAACTTTCATCACTGCTAAATGGTTCAGTCAATACTATTTCTTTTGTCTTTTGGTGCTTTATAACATTTTTATTCACCCTGCAATAAATTTATGTTTTTAATTTTATTATAGTATTTAACATATAGTAAGTATATACTAAATGCTAGAGAAAGGTATTTTTTCAATATTTTTAGTTAAATGTAAGTCTGTCTATTCTAATGACTTTTTAATCCATTCTTCTGTAGCTACAAACAAATACTCAG
The DNA here is from genome assembly GCA_004026965.1 of Petromus typicus. NCBI lineage: Eukaryota > Metazoa > Chordata > Mammalia > Rodentia > Petromuridae > Petromus > Petromus typicus. The sequence goes on along the minus strand of PVIR01004310.1, from coordinate 59,811 downwards.
TGATGAAAATTTATGATAGTTCCACAGCCTTGTTGTTCAGAGTTTTCTAGACACAATGATATTAGTATAATTTGGAAACTTACTTAAAATGCAAACTAGTAGATCCGACATTAGAGGCAAAGGATTTTCACATGCTCCCACAATGATTCTTATGTATGGCAAAATTTGACAATTATTCTCCTAAATCACTTTCACCCACAAGCAATCATTAACAATTGTTTAGTCATTTGTCCAATGTGTATTGATTCCTATCTCTTGTTTCCTCTTCATCCCAATGATTGAGGTATATGGTAGATGGCACTGGCCTCATGGATGAGAAGAATGAAGAACTGACAATAGATATACAGATAATCTCTGCCTGGTAACATCCTTATGAGCATCTGGACAGGGACAAAAATGAATGTGGAAATACAAGCCAATTTAGGGCAGAGTTTTTAGTTTTATTCATTAATTGATTGACTGATGTGTAGGGGTTGATCCCTGAGCCTTCACACTGTGCTAGTATTTGAGACAGAGACTCGCTAAAGGGCTAAGATGCCAAAGGTGGGTTTGGACTTGTGATTCTGTAAGAGAAGATACACACATTCCAGAAAATTTACTTACTCTTAAAAAATATGACTCCCTCTACGTTTAAAGTGTTTTATTTATAGCATGTTAATAAATATTTATATTCAGAAGCAGTTTTATTTTTCCTGGATTTTTTGTTGTTGTTTTGTTGTTGTTGTTGTTGTTGTTTTTTAATTGAAATCTTGATTGGTACATTACATATACACATCATGATTGCATTCAACAAAGAGAATTTGTACCAGTATATGACACAACTTAATTCTCGTTTTTCCCGTAACCCTACCCACCCTACCACCCCCACCCGCCATATACATAAACTTTGTTTCCTTTCTTTGTGTTATAATCTCATTATTTTTCCCTTCACTCCATTACTCTTTGAGTATTTTCTATTTCACAATATATAACATGCATTCTAGAACTCATTTACATCTTTATTTTCTCATGCCAGAGAAAAGATACGATATTTACACATCTGTGACCTATTTATTTCACTTATGAGGATGTCCTCAAGGTATGTCCATCTAAATATAAATGATTCAAACTTATCATTTTTTATGGCAGAGTAATACTCCATTCTGTAGAAGAACCACAGCTTTTTTATCCAGTCTCCAGTTGATGGATATTTGGGTTGTTTCCAAGATTCAGCAATCACAAACTGAGCTGCTACAAACATAGGTGCACATATGTCACTGTGATATGAATCTTTTAATTTTTTTGTGTATATACCTAGCAGAGTGATGGCTAGGTCAAATGGGACCTCCAATCCTAGCTTTTTGAGGGATTTCCAAACTGTTCTCCAAAGAGGTTGTACAAGTCTACATTCCCACCAACAGTGGAAAAGGGTTCCTTCTTCTCCGCAGCCTCATCAACATTTGTTGCTGCCTAATTCTGAAATAGCAGCCATTCTTTGTGGAGTGAGATGAAATCTTAATTTGTTTTCACTTGCATCTCTCAAATGACTAGTGATGTTGAACATTTCTTCATTTGCTTCTTAGCTGCTTTTGTTTCTTCCTCTGAGAATTGTCTGTTCATTTCAGATGTCCATGTTTGAACTGGGTCTTTAAGTTTAGGTGGATTGATTTTTTTGAGCCCTTTATATATTCTAGATAGTAGCCCTTTGTCTGAGAGGCAGCTGGTAAAGATTCTTTCCCATATTGTTGGTTGACTTTTCACTTTGCTGGTGGTTTCTTTTGCTGTGCAGAAACCTCTCAATAGGATGAGATCCCATTTATCAATTTCTTCTAGTTGAAATATTTTTGTGACATTTTATATTGCTTAAAAGCAAAGTCTAAACTTGTTTTCCTTTATATATTCTTAGGCTAATATAAAATATGAGTATGATATGTGAAAAAAATAATAAAAGAAAAGAAAATAAAGCAAGAAAAGAAAGATATGTTTGTGGTCAGTAGAGATGTATTGTGTATATGGAACTTGAAGTCAGTGATGTAAACTTCATTGCTACTTCTCCAAAAAGGGAAAGAACATTCAAGTTATAGTACAACTTTTATTAATACATAGCAAACTCCTCTGAAAGTCAAAGAAAATATCATTTTATATGATCAGAGCTTTACATCTCTCTACTAAGATGTATGAAGATGACAAGTGATATTTGAATTTTTAATTATGCATCCTCTCACATATTCTCCATCTGAGCCTACAATTGTATGTTAGAAAATGATGCTGACTTTTAATTATTTGGAAATACATAGTCTGGAAATGACTTTAAAAATTTCACTGGATGAAAAAATTCTTAATTCTGAATAGAGATGAAGTATATACCAAAAATGTACAAGTCATATGTTTATGTAAAGGCTTTTAGAAAGAGTAAATTCTGTGATCACCCTTATTACCTTTTCTAATCACGTAGCTCCTACTCTTAGTCTCCTTTCATGCCACAAATTAAATATAGTTATATTGATTCAAGTATCAAAGACTTACACAGCAATCATTGACTTTCTTGCAGCATTCTGTTCCTTGAAATAAAAATAGAACTGTGTCTTTAAACTGCTCAGAAATATTGTAAAAACATTTCTTTGTTAATGGAACAGATCCTGCCAAGGTTAAAGCTTCTAGTACTGAACTCACATACTTTGAACTCAGATGTTGTATTTTGCTTCAATCCATTAAACACATTTTCCCAGTGGATGAAATAACAATTAACACTAAAGTCTTCCTAAGTCTTCCTGAAGAGGCATGATGTTTCTTCTTCTTGAAGAAAGAAAGAGCTGGTCATTCTGTAAGAGGATTAAGCCTCATTAATTGAGATATTTAGCTCATCATGAAGAGTTTCTTACCTGTTTGCCAAAAGTCTGTTACTTTCTGACAACCATAGTAAGGAAAAAAAATTAGCAAAACTGAGAGAAAAACAAAGTCTGTTTTTTCACTTATGGATTTTCTAGTAATGACACTTGGTGAATGAATGAATGACCTCCAGACTAGTCCTGATTTTCAATTGCATCTGGACTGTCTTGCATAACCACTACTAGACCTGGGTAACATTAAACTGCAAACCAAAATGATGTGAGATCTAAAAGACAAGGGTTAATGTGCTGCATTAAACAACACTATAACCTCATTCACAAAACTAGAGATAAATGTCACATCAAGCCACTCAAGCAGAAATTTTTGTTCTTTAGGCAGTAACTCTGAAAGTCTAAAAAAAAAACCCTATGTAATAGACCAAATCCCCTATCTTTCACAGTGCAGAGTAGCAGCAATTCCTAATAGTGCAGCTCAGCAGCTTTTTGGGCTGATCAGGCTATTTTGGTGCTATATCAAGAGAAAATTTTGACAGTCTTGGCTTGCAATTTAACCTCCTTCAGAAGTGTTACAATCTGGTGGGGTACTATCCACAGAATACTAAGCATCTATCTTGTTTTAAAACCAGCCATTCTTTTATAAATAATAGCAGTATTTCATGCATGATCCTCTTTTTGTTCTGTTGCTACAGAAGCAGCCAACTAGGCAACAGAGGAAGCAAAGTAAACTAACATATTCACAGTTCTCTTGGCATCGCTGATGAAAATGTCTACGACGCTTATGATGATCCAAAATAAATCAGAAGAAAAAAATCACGTTGGCTAGCATTGTCTAAGTAAAGTGTGTGTAATGCAAGGATGGGGCCTGGGCGGCCAGTGTTTGCCAATTGAGCATAAAGCATTGTGGGAGTGTGTTTTACAGTGCTGAAGTGCGCTTCAGTTCTTAGAGGCTAAGATATGAGCATTTGAAATATTTTTTAACACTCAGAGCTTGCTTTTACCATTTATCTGCTAGTAATGGTTGAATTACTTGCTATATTAAAATTTATTTCTTATGGAAGATTAGAAAGTATAAACCTTTCTCTCTGTAGATTAGAATAAAATGGGGTTTGTGACATATTTGTAAAATTGGAACTAAGAAGATTTATTTTTGTATCCTTTAATCTGTGCTCTCGGGAAGCATATCAAATACTTTCTGAAGGCCTAAAACTCAGAAGCCTGGTACAGAGTTCAGCGCATAGAATTTCTTGAGGCAACAATTCTTCCTTGACGTACAAGATGTTCAGGCATTACACCCTACTAAGAGCTACGAGCTCTAAGCATGCCAGCCAGGCCTGTGCAAAAAGATCTTAATATTTAATGAAAAGTTAATATTTTCCCATGACCTTCTATTTTTCCCCATTGAAATTCTCTGCATTTTGGCCAGAAATGTGGAGAGAAATAAAAAAATTATAAAATTAATGGCTTTTAGTACATTGTAATTTACAATTGTACAAGTATTGAAAATTACACATTTGCTTCTTTGTAGAACAGTCTTATCAAGAGTAGTTTATGGAAGGCTTCCCTTTTCTATTTGTTGTGTAACTCACATGGAACTCGGGTCTTCCACAGGCTTCAGCAAATTGTCTACTCTTCTGTGTTTGCATAGGTCTGCAATATTTTGTCATTTGTAATGCCAGTGTTTTTCAATGTCTCTAAGAGTTCCTTTATTGTGAGGATTTTTGTTGGTGTCCCTGTCTCTGGGACACTGTCATCCTTCTCATCACAGACACTTTCTTCATTTATAGTGACAGCTTTGCCTTCTCTAAGTTGCTCAGCTGTAGATTTAGACTCTCTCACACAGCTGCGGTGTCAACAGCCCTTCATTCAGCTCTTGCTCATGACACAGTTGTGTTCTAGCCAAACATCACTTCTGATGTGATTGCTTTCCTCTTTGCTCTTCTTTTATTTCTATTCGCCAATGACCCCTTTCAATTATCCAGTTTGGAAAAATATCCAGTGGGATTATCATGGGGAGACAGAAAGTAATAGAATGATATGCTTTGCTTCTCTGTGCACTTTGAAAGAAATGCCAAGATTGGTCACTGATATTTACATAGTGATTTGTTAGCTGGATAGCCGGCAGCAAAGTTTAGACTGTGTGATTGTAGAAACTATGAAGCACACACGGTTAATACACCATGGTAGCTGTAATGTGAGCCACGTTGTTGGTAGGAAGATGTAATTTAAGAGACAGCAACTAAATTTCCAAGGAGATGTGTGCAAATAAAAAGCCTGCACTTACAAAAAATTATTGAGACATAGAGTCAAGATGCTTTCAAGTTAAAGAATAATATCTTTTAAGAATATTTATCAAAAAGAAAAATACTGGGGGCCGGGGAGTTAGCTCAGTGGTTCCGGCGCCTGTCTTGCAAGAGCAAGGGCCTGGGTTTGATTCCCTGGTAACCACATATCATACTGGGTGTGGAGACTCACGCCCAGCAGCAACCAGTACCACATACCACAGTGCCAGACTTGGTGGCTCATGCCTGTAATCCCAGCACTCGGGAGGCAGAGGCAGGAGGATTGCTGTGATGTGAGTTTGAGGCTGAGCTGAGGGCCAGCCTGAACCACAAAGCGAGACCCTGCCTCAAAAAACCTAAAAAAAAAAAAAAAAATACTGAGCATTTAAAGGAAATATATATATATATTATATATATATATATAATATATATATATTCCTACAAAATTGTGCCTATAGAGAAATTTTAGTGTTAACATTTATCTTATTTGTAATTAGTAAAAAATTTAAATTATATCAAGTTAGTTATCGGAGGATTGCCTAGAGGGTCTTTTTATGTCAAATGTTTTTTACTTTTTTCACTCTAAGAATATATTATTAGTTTACCTGTATATGTGATGATATTGTGGACAATTTATTATTTTTCATTCAGATAATAAAAAATTAATTTATATTGAAATGTTAATCTTTACCGATCATTTGGACAGATTTATTCTTTGTCAAAAGTCAAATTTGTTGAAAGAGTGAGTGAACTTAGCTGTTGGAATATTGCTTAAGGGCAACAGATATAGAAAATATAGTTAATTAGCAAGGTACTTTTTAATCAAATAAGCACAAATAGTCATTTTTATCTCCTCTATAAGAAAGATTTCTCCAGGTTTTAGAATATGGGTTCTTTATTGCCTGTTATTGTATGGATTTAAGTTCTCAATGCTCCTTGTTCAAGATTTTTTCTAAGTGCCCAAAACTAGGGGCCAGGGATTTAGCTCAGTGGTTCTGGTGCTTTGCAAGTGAAAGGACCAGGGTTCAATTCTGGTAACCACAGACAATATTGTCAGGTGTGGAGACTCACAACAACTAGCAGTCAACACCAGATACCACAGTACCGGGTGTGGTGACTCATGCCTGTAATCCCAGCACTTGGGAGGCAGAGGCAAGAGGATTGCTGAATTCCAGGCTATATTCAGGACCAGCCTGAACTTCAAAGTGAGACCGTGTCTCAAAGAACTAAATGCCTCAGATTAATTATTTTAAACCAGTCCTACATAAATACTTATATTTTATGCATTTGAAAGTGAAGGACACATAAAAAGTGAATATTAAATGTTTCTTTATATCTCCCTTTCTTTATATATTTCTTTTCTTTTAATCACCTTCCTTTAAGGACTTAGCATTTTGGTTCCTACTGAGGTTATGAAGCCCTTTATGTTTCACATTGCAATATTCACAGATTGCTTTTTTTTTTTTTTTAGGTTTTTTGAGACAGGGTCTCACTTTGTGGCTCAGGCTGGCCCTGAGCTCAGCCTCAAACTCACATCACAGCAATCCTCCTGCCTCTGCCTCCCGAGTGCTGGGATTACAGGCATGAGCCACCACACCCGGCACTGTGGTTTGTGGTACTGGTTGCTGCTGGGAGTGAGTCTCCATGCCCAGTATAGTATGTGGTTCCTGGGGATCGAACCTGGGTCCTTGCACTTGCAAGACGGGCGCCGGAACCACAGAGCTAACCCCCCGTCCCACAGATTGCTATTTTGATTGTTTTTGTACTGTAATATTTCCACTAGGAAACCATTTCAAATTATTGATATAAGCTTCAATTCATAGAATAAATTTTCTCCTCAAAGGAAAATTTAAAGCGTCTAATTTTCTTATTCTGAAATCTAACACTTAGGATAAGTATTATTAAGACTTGTAGCTTCTAATCAGTAAAAATGTTTCCAATATAAGTTTAAATGATAACATGTACCAGGAACTAGTGAGGCAAATGGCATATTCATACATTTTTAATCCATGCCCTACACTTAGAAGAAATTGGCCTGAGATGGAAAATTAAAGCAAACTAAAAAGTATCTTAGAACTGAACTGTTGACATGTTTCAAATGTGTGTTCACAACACAAGCTAATAAATTGCAGCACGCTCAGACTAGCGATCTTGCAAAGGCAGTTTCCACCGCCATCTTCTCTAACATTTCATGGATGCAGTTCTTGGAATATCTTGTATGGAAGTGAAGGATATTCTGGAATGTTCTTTTGAGGGGTTCTTTGTGCTTTTTGCTAAATTTTATGCTGATCATTCCCTTGCTGATCTGTTTCTCCTTATTACTACAGGAATAACACTTGAGTTAAAAATAAAACATAGGGCAGGGGATTTAGCTCTGTGCTTCCGGTACCTGTTTTGCAAATGCAAGAGTCCAGGGTTTGATTTCTGAAAATCACATACAACATGCCAGGTGTGGTGGTTCACACCCACCAGCAATCAGTACCACAGTGCCAGGTGTGGTGGTTCACACCTGTAATCCCAGCACTCAGGAGGCAGAGGAAGCAGGATTGCTGTGAGTTTGAGGCTGAGCTCATGGCCAGCCTGAACTACAAAGGGAGAACCTGTCTCAAAAAACAACAACAACAACAACAACAAAAGCCTAAAAACCAAATACATGAGATACTTAAGGAAAATGATATTTATAAGGACAAAGATGTTTATGAGGTAAACCTTAGATCTCATTAAATTTAAAATTGACATTTTAAGCTAAAGGCCCTCTCTTTTTATAATATCGGAGCCACCAATATTTATTCCTACTATTTAAGAGCTATACAAGAATATTTCCTACTAGATATCAGTAAATGTACCTAACCTAGTTGTGTTTCCAGGAATTATAAAAACTATATGAAATAATACTCACCAGAGATAATAAAAGAAAACTTTTGTAGAATTCACCAAAATACAATATCATTTTCATTAATTTTATTTTATTTTCATAATGTAATTTAAATAGTTATTTGATAAATTGGAAATTTCTTATGTTCTCATATTTTTAATATTTTTTTCATTCAAGAAAGAAAAAATAAATCAATATTACAAAGATATGGTTTCAGAAGTTTGTTCTTAATTTTTACTGACATAGCAATGTAAAAATCTTGGCTATTTATTAGAAACTGGTATACAGGTAGCATTGTGACAACAAGTAGTTTTGCAAAAATAATGAAGACATGATTACAGAAAAAGGTAGCATTGTTCTCTATAAATCTATAACTGAATTGTTTCTCAAAATGATTTTTTTTTAAATTATCTTTATTGGTACATTAAATATACACATCATGATTGCACTCCATAATGGGGATTTGTACCAGTATAAGACACAACTTAATTCTCATTTTTTCCCATAGACCCACCCACCCTTCCACCCCCCCATATATATAAAATTTGTTTCCTTACTTTTTTGTTACAATCTCAATCAAAATGATTTTTTATCATATTCATTTCCTTTTAATCCACCTTTGCATTCTTTGTCCCTGCAGGTTTTTTGTTTGTTTGTTTGTTTGTTTATTGCTTTGTTTTGTTTTTTTGAAACAGGGTCTTATTTTGTGGTTCAGGCTGGTCCTGAACTCAGCCTTGAACTCACAGTAATCCTCCTTCCTCTGCCTCCCAAGTGCTGGGATTACAGGTGTGAGCCACCACACCTGGCACTGTGGTATATGGTGCTGATTGCTGGTAGGTGTGAGTCACCACACCCAAGATTGTTCTTTGTGGAATACTGGGGATTGAACTAGGGACCTTAGGCTTTCAAGGAAGATGCCAGAACCAATGAGCTAAATCCCTGCCTTTATTCCATCCCTATATTATCAAAATACATTATACACATTGAAAACCCTTAGAAGCAGGGCTGTGGTGTGAAAGCAAAGTTGCAGTGGAGTGGGGAGGGTTCAGAAGAAATGATTAAACTATATTATATGAATGTGCAAATCTTCCAAAATGAAATTCATGAATCTTTACCACCAACATGGCTTAATAGAAATGTGGAAAAATTTAGGGGTATAAAAAGTGGTTATCTAGATGAAAGATAACAGGACATAAGGAGATAAAGCAACTGACACATTTTCTTTTTATGAAAACAAAAATAGTAACTTAAATTCCATCTCCTCAGAGGCTAAGTAGGGTCATGCAATAAAATAAATTGCTCACAATGGTCAGGACATGGAAGGAACTTAATTGTTCATAGATGGATGAAAAGTTACTTTCATACTCTGAAATATTATTCAGCCTTAGAATGAAATCTTGTAATTTCCAACATGGATGAATTTGGAGGACATTACACTAGGTAAAACAAACCTAATGTGGACAAAAAAAAATCCTACTGCATACTTTGACTTGTATGTAGAATCTGAAAAGAAATTCATTCACGGAAGCAGAGGACAGAATGCTTTTTGCCAGTGACTGAGAACAGTGAGAAACAGATCAGTATAGGTCGCAGGGAACACAATTTAGCAGATCTTAATTCCGAGAGTAAAAAACACTGTTTTACTTACTGAAACATTTTTCTGGTAGAGTGGAATTAAGTATATTCATTCACAGGCAAACACAGTAATGGTAAGTAAGCAGGTAGGTAGGAGCATTTGAAGGTGATGGATATATTCATGGCATGGAGAATGATAATAGTGTCACAAAGGTTCACTTGTCTCTGCACTTGTTGAATTTCATTAAATGAATTTAGTTTTCTGATGTATCATTCAATCAAGTAACAGTACATTAAAGTACTTTAATTACATAGTAAATTAAAATAGAAGCAAGAAAAATCTGATAAAGAAAAAAATAGTTTTAATGTTGATTAATGCTAATCAATGGCCAGGAAATATTAAAATAAGGTAATGTTGTACTTCAGATATTAATGATTAGCGTAATGCTAAGGTAAAATTTTGCTATGCTAAGAAGAGAAGATTTAAAGCCAGGGATGTAGCTCAGCTGTGCCACATCTGCCTGGCAAGCACAAGGTCCTGAGCTCAATTATTGGTACTAGAAAAAGACAAAAGCAACAATGACAACAAAAACATATTTCCAGTAGAGGGCAGTGCAAATAGAAAATATTTATAGGCTTTGACCATACTCCAGAACCAATCAATTTTTCCTATGTTTACATCCTACTGAAAAAACAAAACAAAACAAAACAAAACCCTACTAGGGACAGTACTGACAGTAGTAAGTACTACAGCAGTAGTAATGGTATAGGAATTTTACAATATAATTTTTAAAAAGCGAAATATTCCTATCTGATTAGTTTGTAATTCAGACAACAGTCAATTTATCATGATAACATTGACAAAAATTGACTTGAAGTTAAGACAAAGGTATATTAAGAACATATTGGAAAACACAAATGATTGAAGGTTGTTGTGGCAACTCAACGTTCAAATATGTTGAAAATTGTTCTGAGTTTTATTAATTTTATTAAATATTTAAGTAAAGAACCCCTTGCTCATTGAGCCTAAGGGAGTCTCCCTAAACATAAATAATTTTAAATTTCTTCTGATATCCAAATTGTTTCATTGACTCTGATTTCTTATTACATTAATATATATATAATAGTGAGCTACTTAAGAATATTAGATTAAACACTAATGCTTTGGAGAAATATAGTTTAATAAATTGCTAATTAAAGTAGTAATGTAGAATCCATTGGATATTGGCTGCTGACCAAGACTGTTGCTGTTATAGCATATATTCATTAGATAACTAATTTTTGAAGGCTTGACTCATATAATTTTTTCCACATTTTCCACTAAGGTCTTGAAGCTGGTGTTCTGAAGTTTATGTGAAATGCATAGTGTTAGAATTATAATTTAAATTACTCTAATTTCTATTAATTTTACCAACATAGCATTTCTTTCCTATGTAAGAAAACAGATCTGGTAACTTATTTTATGTTGCATATGTCAATATATTGTCCGTAAAAATTCTAAAATTCTGACTCAAAATTTCTCTCTTCCTTTCCTTCTTCCTTCCTTCCTTGGTTCCTTCCTTCCTTCCTTTACTCCTTCTTTCCTTTCATTTTTTTGAGATAATTATATAGTCCAAGTTGGCCTTTAATTCACTATGGACCACAGGCTTCCCTCAAATTCAAGATAAAAAAAAAATTCAAGATTATCATGCCTCAACTTCCAATTGCCAGGATTATATGTGTGTGCCCCCAGACATGGCTTGCAATTTCCTTAATTTGTCTTTTCTATGTAATAAATTGTATCCTGAATGCCTTTTGAAATTTATCCTTCAGAAATCCATCCCAAGCCTCCCTTACTCTTGTCTTTATTTTTATTTGATAAATGTTATGGTCATGTTGATTGCACTGCTTAACATTTTTACTCTTTTAATCATCCATGGGTCTTGGAGTTTGATGATTACTATAAAGACAAACTTTCCCAATTTCTTATTTGTGGATAAGTTCCAGAATGGCTCCTGCAGGACCATAATAGAGAATTGCTTTCTGATTTATTAGAATACTTTGAAAGATTTAGAAATAAATGTGAGTAGGGCTCTAGACTATAAATAGTGTTTAGATATATTAATCTTATTCTTTTCTAATAAAAGACTCTCATCAAATTAATTTATTCAATTTTTAATAAATTTCTACAATTTCCTAGTTGTGAATCTATACCTTGTAAAGAGGAATATGGCCTGGTTCATCCTGTCAAGAGGCTTGAATTCTTATGGGGGAATCAAAGACTAGAGAGGGAAAGTAATTATTTAATTGTTATTTACGGAAGCTCATACAATGGAGAGAACACAGAGAGGATGTATTTGAGGTACAGTTGAGGTCTGAGATTTCCACTTACAGTCACAGAATATTGAGAACAGAGCAAGATGGAAGACATAGACTTCTTAAGAAATGATGTGTTCATTCAAATCCTTCCAGGGAAGCAGCCTTAGAGATCTGGAGAGCAATGTGAGAGAGATCTGGAGAATAGAAGGGAAGTCTTGCCAAAATGCAGGTCTTGTATCTGTGAACAAATAGATGAATAAGGGAAGATTGGACAAGAAGCCTATGACTCTAAGCAGGTCCTAGAAAAACTTGGCCAGGCCGCAGGCACAAATGAGCTGAATCCCAAAACAGCACTGATTCCCCAGCCACTCTAAAACTTTGGAGACAAATGCCAAGGGAATTGTGGCTTTAGTCCTTCTGGGTAACCACTGAAGTCTGAAGGTGATTTCAATAGCAGATTTCTTATGACATGTCTTCTATTTTCAGAAATACCCAACAGCATCTTTTGGCTGGAGCATACAGGATATAACATAAGGAAGAAGTTAGAATTATAGTACAAGGTATCTGAAACTGTATGATTAGGAGTGTATACTTTTAATGAAAGAAGGGACACTGAAAACTTTTAGACTTTTATAAGAAGCTGTCACTTACAATTATTACCAGGACTGTGTTGAATCCATGTACACATGACACATATCAGGGTGTGCAGGTTGTCTGCACAAACCCATATAGTATCTTTTATACTGATTCAAGAGAAAAATGACTTGCATGTTGATAGCAGGGACTGAGATACAATATCAGGGAAACAGATGAACAATAGAATAAAAAACCAGTGAAAAACATAAGATGAAAGAATGGCAGACATGTGATTTATGTGATTCTACATTTAAATCTAGGTTCCTCAAACAATGTTCATGCCACCCATTCATTTTTATTCTGATATGTGCACAGAATTATTTCAGAGATCAACAACATGTCAACAACAAAAGAAAATTATTTAATAAAAGAGAGAGATTCCTTTATACTGGAGCTGACATTTTAATGCAGTGTGACTGAGGCAAAAATACAAACATGGGATAGAGCAGTGGTATACAGTGTAAGAAACCTCAGCAGATGAAGAGGAGCAGGGGATGCCAGAGAGGGGAGATTAGTTTTTGTTTCAGTAGGATGATCAAGAATACTCCATGAGGATGACTGGAAATAAACTGAAAGAGGTGGGGAGCAGACCAGAGTGGGATATCATGTACCAACATGTACAAAGGGGCTGAGGTAGGCACATTCCTCAATCTCTGATATGTTACGTGGCTCTCAATGGGTCACTGAGTTTGGAAAGAAAGACAATAGTGGTTAGACTAGTGGGAAACGACTGCAGGGATCTCTGAATGATATTGTTTAGGGAATGGAGTCAAGTGTTGTTGCTGTTGCTGTTGTTGTTGTTTTCCTGTGTCAAATTGGTCAAGTTTTGAATAGATGAACCATAAGGGTTTGGTTTCAGTCTTCTGCTGACTGGAGAACAGACTAGGTGTGTCCCTTTTGGAAACCAGGAAACTTCTTATGAGACTCTTGATGTTTGGGACAAGAGACGTTACATATGAATGTGGTGGGAAAGTTAAGAGGTTTGCCATATTAACTAGATTTAAGAAGACAAAACCTGTTACTCTTTCATTATTGTGTTAATTTCTTAGAGCTTGAAGCAACAATAACAAATATGTATCAAGAAAAATTACAAGATGTGTATATATTAAATGGTGTGGCCAATCTTTCCTAAATAAGGAAGATATACTAGAATATGTTGATTAACAATCATTAGGAAAAACAGTTTTTTATGAACATTTGTATTAAAACTTTTCATAGAAACTAAGAATATTGTGCAGATACTGATTTGTCCATCAAAAATGCCTCTTCCGTTCTTTGCAGTTGAGTTGTGGGTTTAGGTAATACTTCAGCCGATGAATCTCTTTGATGTGGCACCCATTACAGAACTCCCTGTGACCACCTCGTGTCCTGATTTTCCTCTTCTTCTTGCTTACCCTGACTCCAAAGCTCTGTGCTTCTTCTTAATCGAAACTTCTAACTTCTTAGCTGAGCAGCCATTTTCATGGAATTAGATTTCTTTTTCTGCTTCATTATACAGCTATTTGATTTACCAATTAATGATGCGTGTTTATAGTTATTCACATATTAAAAGGGCATAGCTGCTCATAAATTTACTGAACCATAAACATTATCACACATCCAAATGCCTCACTGTGTTACACCTCTCTATATGAACCCTCTCTCAAGTAGGGAGGTTTCCATTTATTACCATCTATGAGATATCTGTAACTGAAATAATGAAAGTAAAGTGCAGTGTCTGGCATATACAAGCTCTCCGTTTATTTTTAAGACATACTAGATGAAGTGATCACATTTGTCATTTTCTGTATGGTCATTAGACCAAATGTTATAATTGGCACACTTTAGATGGTAAACAAACTTGTTTTTTTTCTTTCATTATGAAGTTGGTTGTTTTATATGAAAATTAGGTGTATCTGATGTTGTGCTAACGTGTATTAAAATTTTTCAAAATTTATAAAACATATATATCACTGCCTCTCAGTATATTTATTAGTTCTTTCTATATCCATGAAATTTCTATGCTTGTACCATTGCATATTGGCTAACATTGTTTTAACATATTATGTCATAATTTTTATTTATTTTTATAACTTCGTCATTCAATTTTTAAAAATTCAAATCTTTATTGATACATTATATATACACATCATCATCATATTTAACATTGATAATTTGTGCCAGAATATGACAACTTAATTCTAATTTTTTCCCTATCCCCTATCCACCCTACAACCCCCACCTCCTATATACATAAGCTTTGTTTCCTTTTATTATTACCATCACATTATTTTTCCCTCATTACTTATTTCTACTCTCTTATTTTCTACTCTCTCTTATTTTGTATTTCACAATATCTACTATATATACTAGAAATTATTTACATCTTCATTTTCTCATACCAGAGAATATACATTATTTACACATCCTTGACCTATTTATTTCACTTATGAGGATATTCTAAAGGTACATTCATTTGAGTATAAATGACTCAAGCTTACAATTTTTTTATGGCACAATAATACTCCATTTTATAAAAGAACCATGTCTTCTTTATCCATTCTTCAGGTGATGGACATTTTGGTTGTTTCCGAGACTTAGCTATCACAAACTGAGATGCTATAAACATGGGTGCACATATGTTACTGTGATATGAATCTTTTAATTCTTTTGTGCATATATCTAGCAGAGGTATATACAGAGGTCAGGTCAAATGGGATCTCTAATCCTAGTTTTTGATGAATGTCCACTCTGATTTCCATAGGGGTTGTATGAGTCTGTACTCCTACCAGCAGTGGATAAGGGTTCCTTTTTCTCCACAGACTCACCAACATTTGTTGTTGTCTAATTCTGAGATATTAGCCGTTCTTTGTGGAGTGAGATGAAAACTCAGTGTTGTTTTCATCTACATCTCTTGGATGACCAGTGATGTTGAGCATTTCTTCACATACTTTTTAGCTGCTTTAATTTCCTCCTCTGAAAGGAGTCTGTGCATTTCACATGCCCATTTTTGAATTGGGTCTTATATTTGGGGAGACATTCAATTATTTTTTCTCAATAAATGAAAAAGGTGAAAATAATAATTCTAACTGAATCATGTGAGATATTTTACCTTTCTTAATAAGGAAAGCAATAGATATCATTCCTGGTTTCTTTGTTTGATTTTGTTCTGATATTTTTCATATAAAATAGAAAATTTTTAATTTATCTGTAAAACTATGACACAAACAAAGTAGAAATAAAGTGTCATAAAAGTAGTGGTATAAATTGTCAATGTTGAGTGTGATCATGATATGTATATAAAATGTACATATTTCACAATTTAAAAAAATAACCCAACACAAAAACTAACAGAAATATTTTAGAAAACCATGGGGAAACTACACATCATAATTACAATGGATAATGATGTTTTTGTCCTGAAGAAAGAATAAGTTGGTTCAAGGAGAGTCTAGAATCTGGACTATCAAAGAAATTGGAAACAATAGCTTCCCCCACGATTTTCTGATTTTTAAATCATTATTTTTCTTTAAGAGAATTAACTGATCAAATAAAATTTTAGGTTACAAAAGTAAGAATTTAAAAGTAAGAAACAAGTATGTGAGGAAATACCTTAGAATCTACTTGTATTGCTCCTAGTGAGCATTAATAAAAAGCTACATTTGTCTATTTATTTCACTTAATGTTTATGTCAAATAAGAATATTCCCAGTGCTGGCCCTTTTCTTTATTTCTCCTTCATAACTGACCTAAATAACCTTCCTCTTTATGCACATACAAGAACAACACTAATCTTGTTCCCTAAGGAAAGACAATTGTACTGAGAAGTTTGCAGCCAAACAATTTCAATAAAAAGAAATACATGCTGATAAATGACAGATGAGTTGGATTATATTCCTTGGAGTCTTGAAATGGTTTCATCGTTTGGCTATCTGCTCCTAAGAATTTTATTTCAAACAAGAAGTTGCATTGTTTTTTTCCTGATTCTGATCACACTTCTACACTAAGGAACTGCAACCAGAAGGACAACTGATCTCTTCTCCACCAGGATGACATAAGCACCTAAGAGCTGTCAGTGCTTAAAAGGAGCAAATCCTTTCTCTAGCTCACTTTACAGAAGGTCTGATAAAAAATCAAGGATTTCTCCTTGTCTTAAGCATTAAAACAAGGACTGAGAATATAGTTATGTATCAGCCCACTCTCCCAGTGTGATGGAGACCTCATGTTTCTTCTATGGACCAGGAATGACATCTATTTACATTTTTTAAAAGCCTCAAATGTGAAGATAAAGTAACATAATAAACTAATATATGTTAAACTGTATGGTCTACACGTTTTAAAATTTCAAGAGCTTTTTGCATGTTAATATTTTATATGTTCATATAATCCCTCTTTTGAGAGATTATAAATCACATAAAAGATGCATTGGTCTACAGCATATTTCAGTCTATCCTTTTATATTTTTAGAGGTGAATAGAACTAAATAGAGCTATTCTATAGCACTTATGTTGAGTTAGTTGTCTCAGACATAATACTATAAATGAAGCTACTTTCTGAATGACAGAAAATACCACCTTAGTTTGTTTTCAGAACAAAAGTATCTTTACTCTATAACATTTGGTATTACAATACAGAGAGAGACACAGAGAGAGAGAGAGAGAGAGAGAGAGAGAGAGATAGGGACAGAGAGAGGCAGAGAGACAGAAACAGACAGAGAGACAAAGACAGACAGAGAAACAGAGACAGAGAGAGACAGAGAAAGAGAGGGAGAGCATCTTAGTGCATTCTTGCTGGTACAACAAAAATAAAAGACCAAGGAGTCATAACAACACCGTTCATACATTTCTTACAGCTCCTAGTGTTAGATCTGTGCTGGCAGATTCAGTGCCTGTTGAACATCTCTTTCGCTGGTCCTTATGCATCTGTCATCTCTCTGCATTCTCTCATGACAGAAGGTGAGAGGGAGCTCTCCTGTGAATCCTTTACAAAGGGACTAATCCCTGTTTACAGGGCAGCACTCTGGACACACAATAATCCACCTATTACACTGGGTTTAGGATTATCTGATGAATTTTTTGACCACACGTTTAGTCTAAAATAAACAGATAATTTAATATCAATGGGATAAAATTACAGATATCCACCACCTTGGCCTGGCATTGTGGCATCTGCCTATAATCTTAACACTCTGGGATGCTGAGGCTGAAAACTATAATTTCAAGCACAGCCTGGAAAAGTTAGAGATTTAGTCAGATATAGTCTTAAATAAGAGCAGCTGAGAATATAGCACAGTGCCAAGGCACTGAATTCAATCTCTAGTATGGTAGATAGAATGACAGACCAATAGACGGACAGACAGACAGACTGACAGACTGGTGTCAGGAAGGCAACTAGTACAAAATTCCAGTAGAATCCAAAAGCATGATATCTCATGCTTCACTAATGTAAATTAAAGCCTGATAAAGCAACTGACTAGGTAAACTGATAAATGTACTTTGATCATTAGAAATGAAAATATACTTAAGCCAGGTGGGCCTGGTGCTGCATGCCTATCATACCAGCACTCTGGAGGCCGAGGAGGGAGGATCACTGTTAGTTCAAGACCGACCTGGACTTTATGGAGATTCCAAGCCCTGGAATACACAGCAAGATTTGTCTCAAAAGAAAACTTTCCTGTTAAAAATCTGCATGTTTTATATTTATTGAAAATTAAAGTAATGGATACCTACTTATTTAGCATCCAAGAAATCCATCACATTTAAATTTCAAAAGTATGTACTTCTAGAAAATACATTTTATTATACATAAATTACCTTTCAATAAGAGATTGGTTAAAGCTACTACACTACAAAATGCATGGATTTTTAAAATAATTCAGTGATTTATTTTGCCAATTTTTTTTTTCTTTTACTCATCTTCCTCACTTTCAGTTTGTAGCATTACCTGTGTATCGTCCTGCTTTCTACCAGAATAGTTTCTATGTCTTCCTTCTTCGCCATCTTGCTGCTCGTAATTTTGTAATGTGATATATATATATATATATATACACACACACATATATTATACATATATATACATATCATATATATATAATATGTATATATATATATACATATATATATATATATATATATATGTATATATATACATATATATATATATATTTGCAACATGTTCTTCTTTTTTCCTAACCTATTAAGTCCCTGGAGGTGAGGAGTAATCCACTGTATCATACTCTCTGGAGAAATACAACATACCCATATTTTAGTTCTTCTTTTCAACTTCTCTGCATTTAAATAAAATGGATTAATGGATTTCAATAAAAGCAAGTATAAAGTTATTGAGAACATTAACCAAAACAAATACAGCTAAATATGAATCACATTGGGAGAGATATTTGTCTGTAGCAGGTATTTGGCAAAATTTATTTGATCAATTTTAAATGGTCTGATATACACAGTGGACAATATTGATATTTGTCAGATATGTTGCATAACTATTAACCTCTGATGAATTCTGATTAATTTTGGGACTTTAGGCTATTTAAATATAATGTTTCATCATAATATTGTTGGAGATTTACTATTTTTGAATGGGGAGAGATGGCAGTGAAACCTCTTTTGGTACTTTTCTAAGCCCATTTACCTTAGTTTGTCCTCAAATTATGATTACTAGACCACTTGATCAAAGAAAAAATGAGCACTTAATAAAAATTCTGATATCTGCATCACCATTCAATATTCTTGTACCCAGGAATCTATGATTTTAACAAGGTACTTGTGTGATTATTCAGTACCTAAGAGACTGGGTGCAACCGCTACGCAACCTGTATTTCAGGAAATCAATTGAGCACCTTTAAAGTGCTTTTGTAGAACGGAATTATTTTCTTCAAGATAATGAACAGTTCATTTCTGTATGTGATCAATCATTATTTCACAAGATTTTGCTTGTTGGAAGATCAAAACTGTACTAAAATTATTTACCCTTGAGATTCATCTTCTATAGGCTGTTTAGATATTCCCAACAGCAACAGCTATTTATAATAAAATATAGACAGATTTATTTTTAATTTTACGGATTATTTTAATGTATAATGAATACACACTGCTTGAGGAAATTTGATCTATTTATCATGCTGCCACCACTATTTTTTTGGAACGTGTTCTCTAAGATATCCCCTTCTGTTCCCTGGACCCCAGGAAGTGGAACTTCAGTTCCATTGTCAACAGCTGGGACTGATGTCTACATGGACATCTCATCAGGGGGTAAAAATAATATTGTGACTCACCCATCACAGAGTTCACGGCTGACAACTCACAACAAAGACAGATTAGCAAAAAGAAAAAGTTAAATTTTTTTGACCAATTGTTTACCTGACAAGAGCACTTTCAGGAATGAAGACACAAAGAAAGAGAAAATTATGCATTTTTATAGGCAGCCCACCATAGGCATCCCCACCATAGTGAGGATGAATCACAGAAGACTACAGTGGAATAATAATGAACTGGAGAGAACTGGGCAAGGCCTGTTTTTCCGGGATCTTCTCAGTCTCCGTGTACTTCTTCCCTCCCAGAAGAAGGCAGAACACTTCTGGGCTGCTGTGCAGCACAGCTTAGACAGACAGATACGTTTATGGCCTCGGGGGCGGGGGTGGGAGGCAGCCTGGCAGAGAGTGACCTTTCCGGTTCCCTGTTTTTTTCTCTGTTTTCTTCATCTCTAGAATACTCGGTTTGCCAAAGTATTACATTTTAGGATTTTCTGTTCTGAACTCCAAATAGATACCTAGAGGCCAGCATTCCCACTTCATCTTAGGGAAGATGAAAAAAGCTGTATGTAAAATAACTAGTTTTCTCTAAGAACTCTTTTCTTTTAAGCCCATTGTCACTTTTGTACTGCCTGAATATTTATGAGGATATCGATTAACCACATATTGAATATTTTTTCTAAATTTTGTGTACTTATTACCTAAGTTTTTATACATTTATTTTATTTTTGTAGAAAAATATTACATTTACTAGACAAATATTAACATTTTAGCTTTTATGGTTACAACCAAATTACTTTGTCCTTGCTAACAAGCCTTTGCCAAGGACTAAAATTATTAATGAATTTTTTAAAAAATCGAAATATCTTCAATTTAAGAGTCATGTATTGCAGAGTGATATCCGTTTGATTTACAGTAATGTGCAGTAAGTCTATTCTTTGATTTTTGTGTGTGTGATTTAGAAGACTGATTATTCATTGGATAATAAGATATCACTTCCAGTGGTTGGGCACAAAATCTAATTCACAAAACTATTAAATCTCATCATTCTGCTCTTACATAATTTGGCGCTTCCTGTTTTCTTTATCTTGTCTGGAGTTTGGAGTGAGTAAGGAGAGTTGAATCTCTTTAATGAGAAAAATTTTGAAGAGAAATGTTTTCTGTATGGGAAGTTAGCAAGGATGAAAAGAAAAGTCTCAGTGTTTCATTATGACATCAATTTGCTTTTGTCAAAGTACATGGCAGATCATGCAAAATTTAAAATTTTAATACAAATACAGACAGCTGTTCTAGATCTTTTCAATTAGAATCATTGCGATGGTGGGGGCAAGTAATCTACAATTTAACAATGCTTGAAAGCAAACTATGGTTTGAATATGCACACTCTGGAAAAAAATTAAAGAATACCAATTTTGTATGTAATTATTAAACTATGCATTTAAGAACTAAATTGAAAGAATAATTAGAAATACCTGCTACAGATCACAATGTTTGTGCAAAAGGAAAGCTATTACAATGCATAATTTACAGAAGAAATATACATTAGCTTGAAAATAATGATTCTGTACGTCCCTGTATAACTTAATTGGTAGCAATTTCAGTGTTGAGGTGAAATAGGAAAGGTTCTACAGAAAATAGTTGTTTTGCTTGTTCTGTGTAATCACTATAAACAAGCACAGCAGGTAGATTACTGAAACAATTGAGAGCCCGAGGAGGATAATTTTTAAAATAGTGCAGGTCATTTCCATATAAACAGCAAGGTGTTAATAATTCCAGCACTTAACAGTGAAAAGGATGCATGCCAAGTGTTATGAATTTCAGACAGCTAATAATATCTTTTGATAAATTTGGAGGGATTTTTCTTTTTCTCCTTTTTTCTTCTTGGAGCCTGTGAAAGATGAAATAGCCCCCATATTTTGTTTACTGCTGCTACACTTGGTGATATTTAACATCAAAGGGAGTTTAAACCCTGTGATTGGTGTCTTTAAACTTTTCTTTTTCTTTGAATGAATATTCACAACCAAAAGGATGTGCCTGTTTTAGCCCATAATAAAAACAAAGTAGTAAAATATTAGCCATTAAAATCTTCTATATGAAAAAATCTTACTGCTTAAAAATACATTGTACTGTATTAAAAACACAACAATTTCATCTGCATATCCTAGTGGCAGGTCTAATAAAAATCACGAAGCTGGTTATCTACTCTAGATGTCAAAAGACAATTGAAAGCTTAATGAGCTTTGTCAAAAGAAGTTCTTGGCCTTTTCTTGCCATGATGCCAGGATGATGGTATTCACATTCCCAAAATGTTCTCCTGTAGGTACCATCAGACCTATGTTTTGTCATTCCTGAAATTTTCTGCAAAATGCAGTAATTAACACCAGATTCTTTGTCAATTCATTTGCTTCAGTCTGTCCCCATTAGTAGTGCTTATTCTTAGTCTCTATAAGAGTTAAACGGCAGCAATTTAATTAGAGAAAACTTCCTCACAGTAAGTAAAATCAATGATTTCTTATTTACCAGAAATAACTGTTCTCATGGTATAAGCAAGCTCAGAAGTGGATGTGAACAGCACTAGGCTGGTATCAAGAGCTCTTTCTGAGCACTGACCTGGGGCGAGGGAGAGAGGAGGCTTGAAACTGACCTGGGGCTTCATTTCAGTCAGGACATCATCGTATTCATCTAAGCCTCTGATTAGATTACTAGGTTATCACTTACAAAACATTTGAACATAATATGTAAAATAATTACAAAGCTGTACAGAATTTCAAGCTGACTTTTGGTTCATTAGATGTGATATCACCACTTAAAACCAATGTAAAAAAAATACTAAAATCTTACCCTATATTTAACTGCTGTCTTTCTAAGGCTCCAGAGGAAACTGAAGATGGAGAAAGATCCTCCTATGGCTTGTAATGTTCTCCAGTATTGAAACTGAATCTATTTTGAGTGAGGATATATTTATATCTATTTAAGAAAATAATTAAAGATTGAACATCCCTTCTCTGAAATTCTTGACACCATATGTTTGTATTTTGGAATATTTGTACTTAATTGGATGAATGCTCCTAAATTGAAAATACAAAGCCTACGGTGTTCTAAAATTCACAGGTTTTGTACAGTTATGTGCCTACTCTAAAAGTTTCAGGTATCAGTAGATGTTAGAATTTGCATTCCAGACTAGAAATGCTCAACCAATATTAAAGTGGCAAGGAGTTAGGGAAATGTAACTTCCATGCATTGATCTTGTGAAAAGTGAGAATCAGTCAGGAAACAATTCATGTAATTTGTGTTCATTTTATGTACATCTATTTTTAAAACATTCCCAGCTTTACAATATCAGGAACTTTTAAACAGTTTGAGGAAAGGATATTTTGTGAAACTAAACTTTGTTTAGAGACCTTTCTCATAAAGTAGATTGACAATATTGAATTCAAGGAGTTACTATTTTGAATTTAATATTATGAACAAGGTGACAAAATAGTAATACCTGAGCACATTCTTTTAGGATTAATCCTTAGTACTGCATTTCATATAATGTGATAATTTCACCATTCAAAATTTTCATATTGATTATTTTTCATTTATTGTTTTTGATAAATGAGCAAATGTGTGAAATGTGGTTATTCTTTACTTTTTCATCTTTTAATTTTCACTTCATGGTTCTAATCCATAAGAAATAAACTTTTCAGAACTGAGCATGAGCTTTACAGTCAAATATGATTGTTAATGTTAACTTTCTCCTTTATTTATTGAAAGAGGCAATGCCTAATCAAGTAAGATATAGATAATAATAGGCATTCTTTTAAAATATTAGCATTAAATGAGATACATATGTAGCTCCTTATTTTTCTAGAAAAAGTATATATAATATTCTTTCTTCCTAAGGCAAGCTGTTAATATTTACTTTCTTACTTTTACTTTACCCGTAAATTATGATTATTAAGATGGCTTATATATTCATATTAGACATTGCTAAAAAATAGCACTTCTATTACATCATAATGTTATATTACTACCTGTGGCTTTTGTTGTTATTGTTTACTACAAAACATATAATTTCACATAATTGCATTATATATATATATATATATATATATATATATATATATATATATATTTTACATATATACATGCATGTACAAATAGGTTTACATACTAATATTGGACAGTTCTGGTATAATTTCACAGCTGAGTTGAAAGAAAACACAAAGTAGTTAGACATAAGAATGAAAAGATTAGATTAGTATCTTTTGACTAAGAAGAAGCAAAGCAGCACACAACCCTAGAAGGCACAACTTTCCTGGTGGCATCCAAGCCTTGGTCACTAATCAGTCTCTGAAGCTGAGTTCAACACCACTAAAAACCAACAATGTATAGATCCGTGTATTTTATCTGAACATGCTGTGTCTACCCTGAATGTGATGCCAACAGGTCATATGGGGAAAATGGCTTAAATGTGAACTAATATGAAAAATTAAGAGATAGCTTATTTTATTACATGTGAAGCATATCTATTCCTTTAGCAGGAAAAACACTAACAATAACCTAGAACATTAAGTTAATAATCATAAAAGATTTTCGAGTGGAAAAGACTTCACTTACTATTGTTAGGTATTTATATCAAGACCGAGTGTCCAAAAACTACATTTGTGGTTTAAGTTGAAGGACATATTCTCTCCAGGTTTTAAAATGTACTGATCCAAAGTTATAACCTTTTTTTTTTTTTTAAGTAAAATCAAGTATTTCACTGAGTTGATGGGCCAAGTGTGCATGTATTGATTATTTTCATTCTAAAAAGGCCATAGGAAACAACTCTTAACCTGTTCATCATTAAGCACATGCCATCGCTTTTTAAGTTTAATTTTTTAGGATAGAGGTGTTCAGTGAAAGGAAATATACATTATACTTTCATTGGCATAGTCCCTAGGAATTCTGTGTTAGTTTTTAAGTTAACTGTAACAGATGAGACCATCTCTTTTTTTTTTGCAAGCTACAACTTTAGCCTTTCAAAATATATACTGATTATTTTCAATCCCATGGCTAAATATTCCAATTAGTATGTGGCTTTGAAGCATAGCCTTCATTTTCTCCAGATTAAAATTACAACTGAAGAGGTAACCAGAGAAAAATTCCCTCATTATTATTATTAATTTTTTTTGTTTCAAGTGAAAAAGCTCTCCCTCTAGTAGCCATGAGGCTTTACAATTTTCATGTCAGTTATTGGAGTCAGAGTTATCTTATTTCCAAAGCACTGTGAGGAGAGGAAATATTTATCTGTGAAGTTTTTAAAGTTCCAAAAACATCTTGGGCTAGAAATATACCAGTACTTCCTATACCACAGCACTAAGGGGCCATTGTTGGAAACACATATGAGGACATGATTACACTGCTTCCAAATTCAGTTCTATCTCATTCAATTGTATTGGAGATGAAATCCAGTTAATACTTGAAATTAGATTTTAATTTTAGACAATTGAACAAAGTTGCAAAAGTAATTGTATGCTTAGTTGAAAGAGAAGCATACAATTTTTGTGTGTTATTTTAAAGTTAGACTAAAAACAACCATTTTTTGCAAAGTGAATATTAGTAAGCTCTTGAACTGTACTCTTTTCAAAAAGTTAACTTGTGGCAGATGGAAGGAGCAGAACACTTGCCTGGTTTTCTTTTCATTTTGATCTGTCACTGAATAATGGCTTTAGAGTAAAAGAAAGATCAAGTACATGAGTAATGTCAAGTAAACATATTTCACCCCAGTTTCTTGACAAGATACCAGATCTTCTGAGTTTTATGTGAGGAATAATTCCAAGATTTAATGTCATTGTAATTTTGCTAAGACAGCTTAAGTATTTATTATTCTTTTTCAAATCAAGTAATTCATTTTCATTCAGATTCCACCTCAGCTGGTAGATATATCCTCATCTATTGATCTGTATCTATGTATTTGCCTATCTTCTCATCTATTCATCATTTTTCTTTGCACAACTATAAACACACACATATATAAAACACATATTTTTTCCTACATACCCTCAGGATTTGTTGAAATGTATAATTTGTTTTATTTCATAATTCTTTAATTCAACAAATAAAAATGTATACAAGGTCAACAAATTTTATCTACTAGAAACATCTGAAATTGGAAAAATATTAAGGGGAGAGACATTTATTTTGATTACTAGACTGGCGTCTCAGTAGAGTAGGATTATTATAAGTAAAATTGATTTTGTTCATGATTTGATTTTAATCTAGTTTAGCAGAATCTTATCCTACATGGAACAGATACTTAATTTAGTACATTATGATGAAAAGACTTCAGTTCAGAGAATTTAAATGCACTTGATAGATAAAAGCACTAACTGATTATTAGATTTTTTAAAACAGTTATTCCTTGTTATCCTATTACCATTTAAATAATTTCCTGACCACATAATATTTATATTGTATCTGGAAAATATTATAAACTCTATTGCTGATGTTCAAGCTGACTGCCTACATAAAACAATGATATAGAGAATAATAGGATTTTAGAATATTTACACAAGTTGACTTCTTTTTCTGATCTAGATGTTGTCAGAGAAACTACTTCTCACAGAATAAGTTGAAGCTGTCTAGTTATAGGTTTCAGTTGTAAACAAGGGTCTGTGGAAACCAGTCTCCTGTAATTTTCCAGTCTACTGTTTTTCCAATATCAAGGAGTTAGTACACTTGGCAATTTTGAAGATGCAGCTCAACAGAGGTTTCTAGCACTTTAACAGTTGGGATCAGATGGGACTATGTTTTTGAAGTTAACACCCAGCCCCAAGGACTAGCCAAGCAAAGAAAAGAAACAAAGGGGAAATTCAGCAAGTAAAGTAAAATAATTCTTTTCCCTATTTAATCATGTAGGTGAATGTTATTTTTTCCATTTTTTTCTTGACACTATATAAATATTGTGTCAATTGATTTCAGTGTCTTTAACTTTACAGCATATTTCTTATGCTCCTGGTGTTATTTTTGCTTCTTTGTTTGTTTTGTTTTTCAGTTTTTTGAGACAGGCTGTCACTTTGTAGCTCAGGCTGGCCCTAAGCTCACTATGTAGCCCATGCTAGCCTTGAACTCTCAGCACTCCTCCTTCCTCTGCCTCCTGAGTGTTGGGATTACAGTCCTGATCTACCACACCTGACATTGTGGTATGTGGTGCCAGGGATGAAACTTGGGCCCTTACACTTGCCGGGCAGATGCCAGAACCACTGAGCTGAATCCCTGGCCCCTGGTGGTGTCATAAATACCAAAACTGCATGCTTTGTATGTATATTTATTTGTAGTTTTTTATCATTTTCTGTAAATAATCAAAACCATCTTTCAATTCTACACTATGAATTTGTTTCCTAGTTTTGTCATGTAAGATAATGCACACAGTATTCATTTTGCTAGTGATTTTAAAATGATTTAAAAATAGTATGAGTCCAGACTGGCAAATTAACCATTTGGCATATGGGGAAGGTAATCATTATTGGACAGTACTTTTTCTGGAAAGCGATATTAAATTCTGTAAGCCTCAGATTCATTTAGTAAACTTAGTAGCTACTTGCAAGCAGCACTGAGTATATTAAAATGATACAAAGTGGAGAAAATCCTTACCAAACTTAGGCCATAGTTGGCCCTTAAGAAACGTTAGCTGCTACTTCTGATACTCATGCTTCTTGGTTCCCTTAGATGGTCTTTTTATGAATAGTAGTCAGTGGCTTCTAGGAAGAAGGGCGGTTTATTTCTGCTGGGCTGGAACATGTTATTGCTTGTAGGAATTTGTCTAGAATTTTATATTTCTCTATGTGCTGGCAATGAACAATGTTATAGGTAATACTCAATTTATCAGCTGAGATGCCAAAATGCACATCACACAGAACAGAGCCTCTAGCCAGCCTGTGATGGATGGCTTGTAATGTCAATATTAAATACACCTGTTTTTCTCAAACCATTATGGACTTGGGACTATTTCCTGCAGCAAAATCTAGTCTTCCTTGATTTGCACAAATTTACATAGGTGTGGTGTAACTCTACGGAGATAACCATAACTTTTTGTCTGTATATACAGTCACCACTCTTTCATAGTGAGTGCTGTCTTTACTAGAAAACTTTCATTAACATTTTTCTGCCTATTTCTCATTTCTTTTTTTAAAAAGATGATGAATGCTGGACATCTTATTGTTCTCAGATATATTAGAACAGACCAAATCTGTATCGTATATCTAACTAAAAGCTAAGACACATTTCAGTAATTTTTCCTTAACAGTATTAGAATATGAACTTATGCCCAATAGTTAGCATTTTGGAACAATTTCGAATTCACTATATTGCTATGTGAAATGTATCTGTAAAATTTTGCGAGTAAAACTAAAGAGATGCAACGCTTTCCGACCGCTGCTCCAGATGCTGTGCTGAATGCGCGATTGTTCTCACTTCCTGAAGATTATCTTTTCCTTCCCTTTCCACATTTATCTGCCTCTGCAAGTGCGAGCTAACAATATCCAATGTGCAATCCACAGTCACACAGAGAAATGGCAGGAGCTGGGCTTGCCTTTTATATCATCCGAGATGGTTAACACGGAAGGAAATCCTGCATCCGCAGCAAATTTTCCCTCTTACCATTCTGGGGAACTGCAAAAAAGGCTTTTCCTTTGTCGCATGACTCAGTAGAACGCTCGTTCTCATTCAGACAAGCACTGGAATTTTTCCTGCAATATATTGAGGGATTTGAGGCGTAGGTCACATGCTCGAATGTGCTGTTTTTCTGTTTTTTAATCTCTATCTCTACTCAGTCCAGTTTCTTGTCTGTGTTTCACTATCTATTTGGGGCAAAGGAGACTGATAGTGGTACTTTGGTCGCCTGTCACTTGGGGCCGGGTGAAACAGTGTGAGACAGTCGCCCAAGCTGACTCAAGGGAGCCCTGGCGGGCCTGCACCGTATCAGTGATCTTCGACCTCCACCAGCTGGCCTGGGAGTCTGCCGCTGTCCTCCCCCTCCTCCGGATCCGAGAGTCACGAGAAACCCCCACCGCGACTGTCTGCGCGTCCTGCCCTGAGATTACATCAGTTCATTTAGCTGGAGCTTTTCAGGCACTCCTTGGCAGGAATTGATTTCCTTATTTTGGTCCCTTTGCTTTGGGATTTTGCCCAGAAGACAAATTCAAGGAAGTGAATTCTGCTCTTACAAGGTCTGTAGCAGATAATTACCTGAAAATGCTAGGGATTGTAAGGCAGTAGGGAGGTTGTCTCTCTTTATCTGTAAACCCACTAAGAACAGGTCTATATTGCACTTTTTCAAAGTGCTTTTCCTCTCCAGCGACTGTTGCAGAGTAAGAGACATGAAAAAAAGAGAAAGACTATTGATTTGCCTTTCAAATAGAGTCATTACAATATTTAAAAGACTAGAAATCCTGAATTATGTAACAAAATAGTAAATAAAATCTAGCTGTATATGTTAGATATTTAAATATACATATGTAATTTAAGGCCAATCCATCTTCACTAGTCCTGATGTCTTTGCCAAACCGAGCTTCACTGAATATGAATATAATGATTATTTTTGCAATAATGTATGCATATAAAGATATAAAAATAGGAAGAAAACATTGTTTCTGCTCTCACCAATCTCACCGTTTGGTAGAGGTAGTTAAATGAACAGAAAATCACTTTTTGTCAACTTCTCTGATTGAAAGAAACTCAGACCACGATGCCGAATTTCTAGGTGACTTAAGAGTATTCCACAGGGGAGCCCTGGGTAAAAAGGCAGCTTTACCCTTTTGTGTTTAATGCTGCTAAACAGCACCTACTTTTTTCATATTTCACCTGACATACTCTAACTGTACATGATTATAAAAACAGTAATTAAAATATAAAAAGCGCCAACTTGTCAGCTATGCAAAATACAGCTTTATTTGCTTGCTTTATATTACTTTGAAAAGTAGGACATACCACGCTTTAGTTGCCAAACAAAATGCTCTTCATTTCTTCCCAAAGATACCTGGTACAGAAGGTTCTAGTTTAAAAGATTTTAATGGAGAAAATTTAAACCCACTCCTCTGTCACTCAACTATAAGTATATGTTTGGGCAAATGCATCCATAGGCAATTTTGGCTTTGTGCACACACCATAGAGTCCACCTACCTAAACCTAGATATTGCAGCCTAGAACATGCCTGAGCTATGAGGTAGGACCTATTCCTCCTGTGTAACAAATCTATAGAGTACAGCTACAGGGATTTAGTTCAGTGGTTCTGTCCTCTGCCTTCCAAGCACGAGGTCTGGAGTTGGCCACTACACACCACAATGCCAGGCATGGTGACTCACACCCATCAACAATCAGTACCACACACCACATTGCTGGGTGTGGTGGCTCACACCTATAATCCCAGCATTCTGGAGTCAGAGGCAGGAGGATTGACATGAGTTCCAAGCCAGCCTGGGCTAAATAGTGAGTTCAGGGCCAGCCTGAACTACAAAGTGTGACCCTGCCTCAAAAAACAAACAAAACAAAACAAAATTTGTAGAGCATGGTACTATATTCAGCAGTATGAATACATGTAACAAAGATATTTGTGTATCTAAAAAAGCTAAAATGAAGAGGTAGTAAAAGTACAGTATAAAATATATATGTGTGTGTGTGTGTGTGTGTGTGTGTGTGTATAGGCATTTAGTCTGTATGGACCTTTTAGAACTGAAAGTTGCTCAGAATGGATTGAGAATGAAGTGAATGTAAAAGCCTAGGATGTGACGATGTACCACAGCAGATTTTACACTTTGGTGACAATTAATTCATTTGACTTTCTGTACAATAATAAATTAATTTTAGTTTAAGGTAATTTTGTTGTTGTTATGCTTGAGACAGAGACTTAGTGTGCAGCCCAGACTGGCCTTGAACTCATGGCTCTCTTGTGCAACCTCCTGAGTGCTGGGATTCTGTAATGTTAATTATTTGTCTGGTTTTGGAGATTGAGTCTCACTGTACAGTTCAGACTGACTTTGAATTCACTGCATACCCATGCTGGCCTGAAACTCAAGCCTCAGAGCAATCTTTCTGCCTCTGCCGCCTGGTTACAGGGATTATGGGTTTATACCACCTGGCCGGGTTACTTCAGAAACTTTTATCTCTAATTGTAACACTTTGCTCAGAGCCCAAACTCATTGTACAAGCTATGCAAATGTATTTTCTTTCTCTATATCATTATTATGTAGTTTCTGTTTTTAGTTCTTTGCTTTTTCAAGTTTTTGGTTAAAGACTATGACACGGACACATTATCAAAGACTCACATAATTATCAGTGTCACTCTCTTGTACCTTTTCCATCTTGTATAATACTGATGACTTCACAATATCTTCTGTAGGTCCTGCCTGAGTCTAGTCTACATTTAACATTATTTTTTATAAACAAGAGGAAGGCACTCTGAAATTACATTAAAAAGTATAGTATAGTATATACACAAATCAATGATAGTTCTTTATTATCAAATATTAGATACTATATTGAATTGTATGTGTCATACATCTGTTTTACAACTGGCAGTGGAGTTATTTCATCACAAACACATGAGTATTGCACCGTATGGTGTCATTAGCATGATTAGAACCTCACTAGGTGATCAGAACTTCTTAACCCTAGTGTAATTTTGTTAGTCCGCTTTCTGACAAGTGTTGTCTCATTGACTAAGCTGTAGCTGTACGAGGTGTGACTGTACTCAGATCTTGGAACAACTGTGAAATGGAATTCTGGTCTTGCTATCCTGGGATATAACCAAGGGGAGGAACTGGGTTTTCTGTTTTAAGTCTGCCAGTGTTGCTTTCACAGTGATTTATGGATAATAATTTCAGAGAGAGAGGAAACAGAAGCCAAAGGACCCATTTAAATGCCTTCATATTTCTATTATAGAGTGATAATTATCAGAATTATAGTGTTGGTGGTGAGAATGGAAATGAAGGGACTGATAAAAGAATCATTTTAAAACAAAGCTGAAAACCATATCTAGGTATTAGGAAGTTATTAGGTATGACAGACAGGTGTGAAAGGAATGGGACCTATTTTCCTGTGAAGCATTACAACACAGCAAAAATTTAAAAAGGAAACAAAAGATGACAAATGTATATGACTTAAAAGTTCTTAGATTTGAAGCTTAGCTCTTTTTATGGTGTGTGAGCTGAAAAACTTCCATTTTATCCTGGTGAAACTGGAGTCGTAATACATAAAGAAGAGCACTGCTGTAACCCTGATCTGCGGCACTGCAGGGAAACATTAACATGGATGATTACTTCATTTCTGCAGAACACTGACCAGGCCTCAGATCCTCTGTGTAGCTGTACTCACGAAATCCTTCCAGCAGTGTGTTGGGTTGTTCTGCTTCTTTCATGACTTCATAATAGCAAAAATCAAGTGATGCAAGGGGCCTGCCTACTGTAGATAATGAATACCACCATGTGAATCTGACTAGGGCTGTGCCTTTGGGGTCATACTCCCCCCTAGAGAGCTTGAGCTCAATAAATAGCCCTTGTCCCCTTTACACATAGTGTTTGCTATGTTTTGGGGACATACAGTGAAAGTGATGGGCCCTCATCCCAAAAGAAAAATAAAACAAAACAAAGGACATTAATAAGTTGGTACAAAATGATAACGTTATAAATGCTCAAAATGATAATGCTATAAATGCTCTTAAAACTCAGAAGAAGGTTGAGAAGTTTAGATTATAATTCCTATAAAATTGAAAACAATGTTCATTAGAAAGTCAATTCAACAATTTAAAAAGTACCCCTCATTTGGAAACATTTTCCTTTACTAAGATTCCTATGATTAGGCAAATAGTTGGAGATCACTGATGTCTTCGGAGCGTCCCATGTTTATGTTTCCATGGGACGGGCTCCCATTCTAGACAGCTCCGTGACTCCATCCATTCTTGTCCATTTCAGGTCTCTGCCTAAGTGTCAGGCCCTACTCAACTGCTCCACAGCGATCACCTTCCACAGGGCACTGCATTCCACACCCTTTACAATGTTCTTCTGAACACTCAGAAGTATTTGCCAGCAATTTTTGCTTTTTGCAATTTTTTTTCCTTTGTGTCCTCCTAGGAATTAGGGAAGAGGAGCAACACTCCACAGTGGTCAGTTCATGTCGAGTGCAGAAGTGAATGAAAGAGTTCTAGGTAGGAGGACAAGTAGGCAACAGTGCAATTGTGCTTGTGTTGTGAACAGATTGGGCTGGACTGGGTTGGGGTTGTCCACTGGCCCAGGGTGATGGAGTGGCCCTGCAAGAGTCCCAGTTGCTGGGAAATGGCTGTAGAACAAGAGGAAGAAGGATGCAGCCAGAACCTGGGCACAGCTGGAATGCCCTTGTTTACAATGTGGTTATTCTGTAAAACTTTTTACTCAAGAAATGTTGAAACATTTCTTCTTTTAAAAACTACATCTAAAACCAAGTAGATTACATGTGTTGATGAGGATCTGAGAGCTGATGTACATTTGCAGCTTAGCTGTGTCCAGTTAGCTTCAGGCAGTAGGTTTCTCTGTCCCTGGGAATACCTTCATCTTGAGCTAAAAGCCCTTTTTAAGGGTGTGCTGATGTACAGGGAACTATTAATACAATTATTGGTCACTGTTTGAGGGGCAGAGGTGAGCCTGCTATGCAGCATTTCTATTTGACATGGCTCATAGGCATGGTGTTATTGTCATTTTAGGTTCCCCAGGCTCCTCAAAGCATCAAAGTCTGTTTGCTCTCATTTATAGTGATGCTTGTGTGGTAGTAGGAAAGTAGGCTTAGTTACAAGTTCAGTTACAGCTCCTGGTTTATCAGTGGTGGTGGCCTGGACTGGACCGTGGCCCTGACGAGGGCAAAGCAGTGAGAAATGAGGATCCTGCTGACTATAATGGAAACTTCAAATGAGATTGGGTTTAAACTCACAGCTGGGACTTGTACACTTGGCACAAAAGAACATAAGGTCAGTAGAGTAAGATAAGGAGTGTTCAATTATATCTTTCAGAGATGGTCAGATACTGGTTGTGTGGCTCTTGTTTAAATGCCTGTAACTTTTTCCTAGATGATTTATAGTTTCAATGTGAGTGTTTATGTGTGTACACACAGATGGACAGACATGTGTACACTGCACAGGCAAGCTTCATTTACACAGGGAGAGACACAAATCCTGAAGTCATGCAAAGCCCTTTTCCTGTTACATAGTAAACAATCTTTTACAACATTTTAATAAAAAAGAGGAAATGTCAGGTAATGTAAAATTTAAAGATTTAGTCACAACATTTTCTAGTAAAGTTTAAAAATGTACTGTTTTAGCATGTTTTAAGTTGAATATAAAATGCAAATGTAAGAAAAATTCAATTTTTCATTCATATTTACAAATGTGTAATTGCAGAATTTGAAAATGTGGTTATTTAATAAAATGACTTTGAGGAACACTGAGTAAAAAAATAACAGCAACACAAAAATGTAGAGAAGACAATGGCATGGGGTGGGAAAGAAAAAATACCACATAGTATTAAGTGCTAGGTTACAGTGACTGACCACTTTTTTGCTGGTTATACTACAAAAATTTAAGTGTTGTCTTTATGTTTACAGGGAGGAAAATGAATTGTTTTAGTCTTTGAAAAATTGGATAAAAGTCAAATTGGAGGTCATTTGTAGTTCACACTTAGACATTTGATATTATCCAATTTTCTCCACTTTCTTTTCCTCAAAGTAGTGTTATTCTTGTGTTTGGATTTATTTCTTTGTACACAATTTATAAATGATTACCAAAGAGTTATCAATGAGTAAGTTTAATTTAATGCTGAGATATGCATGAAAATCTCTCAGCCACACAAAATACCTAGTTAGTAGGTCTAATTTAAGTACATTTCATATATTGCAGCCAACTGTGGTGCTGATGATCTGTGACCTGTTGGTTGAACATTTTGATTATTTTCAAGAGCTGTCATGCTGAGAATCTCACTTCACAGTCATTTCCCTAGATCTGTTGCCAATGGTTAAAAGATTCAATTGCTTTGAATCTAAGAAAGAGATTAATTAAAAAATAATGGTGCTTCCCTTTAGACTTCTGTCACTTATTTACTCATTCATTCAACAAATATATAAAGTTCTGACTTGTATATTGTATATATATGGGACAGAAACTGACCTGACCTTTTTACATCCCAAATACATCTGTAAGGCTTGTGAAGACAAATTTGCAAGCAGGTAAGATGAAGAAGACAGGTGGGCATTTGGGGTCCATTCATAGTTTCTGAATAGCTACTTGCCAAGTGGAACTGGCTATATCTGTTACTAAAAACTTGCCAATTGTTGCCATGTATTGACTGAAATATAATTTTAAGGGAAGACAAAATATCTGATATTTTTGTGTGAAATCATTCATTTCAAAATTGGCAGTTTGCTGTTTTTAAGTTTGTTGTTGAACCATATGCAGATAGGACACGTTTAAAGTCTAATGCGTTGGAATGCATCATGTATGCATATTATTTTTAGAATGTTTTCCACTATTATATACTGAATTAGATACTGCAATTATCTCTGCATAAACAGTTTAGAAGGCAATATGCGTTACTCACACTGTTTTTTTTTTTTTTTAGGAAAGTAGAGAAATGTATTCATTACACAAGCAGTTGGTGATGACCAATAATTGTCCACCTGTGGCCAAAACAGGAAGGAAGTTTTTATGAGCATCTGGTATACCATGACCTTCCAGTGCTGATAGTGCCACTCATGATACAAGTCAGTATCAGTGAAGAAAGGTGTCATAATTAAATGCAGGATATGTAGCTGTATTATAAAATCTATTACTGTTCAAAGTACCTATAATTCTCAAATAATAGTTATTCCAATATATTCTTGCAAGATGTTATGGCAGATTTTTCAAACTTCCTCATCACCAGTTTTCCTATATGTACAAGGAAAATAGTGCTTAAAAAATCTTACAGAGCCTCTCTAGTAAGCATTTGAGAAATACACATAATATCCTTTGAAGAATATACTTAGTACTTAGTCGTTTTTTAGTAAATGGTATTTAGTACTTCGGCTGTTTTGTTTTTTTTTTTTCTTTTTCTTTTTCCTTTTTCTGTGGGAGTATCAAACTTAGGATCTTGGGTCTGCAATGCTGGCCCAGCACTAGTGAGCTAAATCCCGGCCTTATGGCTGTTGTTTTGTAACTGAGGTCAGTATCTTGTTTTCTGTACTGTCACCCTGCAATAAAGGTTGCTGTGTGAATGTTATTGAATTGTGAGAAAGAAAGCACAGTCTTGTCTTCCTCCCCCACATCTGGTTATTTCTGAGTACCTAGACCACAGGCTGGGTCCTTGGCTGTGAGCTGAAAGTGGGCTGGAGTGGCTCCTCTGAGTGTCTTCCCGCCAGATTCAGGCCTCTCTGCTCAGCAACAAACCAGCCACCACTAAAGAAAACTAGGTTTAAAACTGGGATTGCAATCTGGAGAGTACAGATCTAAATTCATGGGTAGCTTTTTAAGCCACAGGAATTCTCTTTTTTTTTTAAATTCAAATTTTTATTGGTACGTTATGAATATGCATCATCATTGCATTCAACATTGACAGTTTGTACCAGAATATGACATGACTTGAATTCTTAAATGTTAAGACTCAGATCAGAATAGCTGTGTCCTGAGTTAAGAATCACTCACTTTTAAATAAGCCAATCTTCAACCAGAAATGTTACAAAGATAGACTAGCCAATAGATAGGTGTGATTTGTATCTTATTAACTGAGAGCCTGTGTAGTCACAAATCTAAGCATATAAGACAAATTAGTGTGATGATTAAGGGGATTTTCAAATTGATTGGTATGAGAGCTCTCTAGGGCAATGATGGTCAGTCTTTTACAGTTATTCAATTACAAGCAGCTGCTGCACTATGAGTGCCATAGTTTTGCCATAATTGGCCTCGAGTGTGTCCGAATGGGTAAAGGGGAGTGACACTGGGTACCGTGTCTGATCCCTGGCTGCTCTTTTTGCCTGCTGTTCTCCAGCGTCCTTCCCAGCTGCGATGGACTAAGCAGCTTTGCTCCAACCCTCGCTTCTACCAGTTGTTAGTTCAGCTTTGGAACCAACCAACTAGGGAATGATGACACTTCTGAGACTATGTAGCAAATCAAATAAATAATTCTCTCCTCTTTGAATTGTGTATGTTGGGTACATTGTACCAGCAATAAAAATATTGACTAATACAGGTAGTATTATAGTTATAGACTGATAATTATTCATCTTTCTAGTCCAAATTCCTTGCACAGTATATGTAAAATTGTGTTTATGTTATCAATGTTGCTTGATAAGATTAAATGTTTTTTTCTTGTCTTTGTGATAATGTGGTAGCCAATTATGATGATGACAATGATGATGATAATGATGATGATGATGATGATGATGGTGGTGATGGTAATAATGATAGTGATAAATGCAAAGGCATTCAGGATACTAGGTTCCAAAGCCTGTACTTAATCCTTTACATACAAATTTCATCACTATGGTGTAATTTTTTACTCACTGAACGGAAAAATAAATGAACAGAAGGAAAGGTTCATTTGTCCAGGCATTCATACTACTATAGAACCATGATTTACATCCAGGCCATATAAATGCAGAAAAAAGTTTATCTCCTAAGAAGAGCAAGAAACTATACGGACAGGATGCTCGAAGTCTTTAATGATTCCCCAGAGCCATGCTTGCATCAAGAAAGCATCTTTATCTGCACTATTGAGCCTCTGTCCTTTTAGCAGATACAATTAATAATTTACTGTGCATTTCATTCGGAGCAGGCGATCCAAGACAGGGATACAAAAATAGACATCATTATACAAAGATAGATGCCATTGGTCAGCAACTTAAATAGATCAGGGATTAGACCCACTAATGTAATCACACTTTATTAATTAAACCTTCAGTCGTGTTTTTTATGTGTCATCTGTTCT
This sequence comes from Petromus typicus, assembly GCA_004026965.1. Taxonomy (NCBI): domain Eukaryota; kingdom Metazoa; phylum Chordata; class Mammalia; order Rodentia; family Petromuridae; genus Petromus; species Petromus typicus. Next base: position 22,133 of record PVIR01004310.1, on the reverse strand, counting down.
TCTAAACAAATGATTACATGTCTCCTAAATAAGTAAATTGCAATGCAGACTTACTATATTAAACACTTATGAGAATTTGTAAGACCTACTATGTACATAGCTTTAGATTATCATTCTAAAACAGCACAGTTTTGAAGATTATATTAGCAAATCTGTATTTTTGCATGTTTTGTCACTAAATATTCTGGTTTTGTTTGTTTGTTTGTTTGCTTGCTTGTCATGGGATAATTAACACATTATTTTCTTCTTGGAGTGTAGCCTCAGCCTTCCAGGGTGGTCAAGGATTCTAAATTTCACTTAATTCTCCTTTAAAACGCAGGGTCTCTATACACCCATGTGTGCTGACCATGCAGCCATAAGGAGGCCCACACTACATTATTAGTGTACTCATTCTTTTTCTAAAATCTTAAAAGATGTACCAGAATTTTCAGATGACTGTTTGATATTTAAAAACCAGAACTACTCTGAGTTATTTTTAGCAATATGTCCTATGAAAATTATTATTCTTATAATAAGTTTATCCCCAAAATAGCATAACTAAAGATCAATTTTTAGTAAATGTAGCATTTCCATAATAGTGGTCTAAATGGTCAATTTTATTTTATTGTAACAAAATGACAAAGTAAACTTAACAAGAAAAAACTGATGCTTTTTCACAGTTTTGGAGATCGCCTTTCATGAATAGTTGGCCTTTGATTTTTGGGGGCCCATAAAGGCAACAGAACATAGCACATCCATTGGCCTCATGGGAGAAATTAAGAGAGTGATCAAGAGGAAGAGACTAAGGTTCCAGCTTGCCTCTGCTGCCACTTGCTAGGGACCTCAGTCCTCCACTTTCTAAAGATTCTACAATATCCCAGTTTAATCAAATCAGAAACTAAGCCTTTCATGCATGAGCCTCTGAGAGAAACTGTAGGTATAAAATCCAGTGGCAGATGTAAGTAGAAATAAGATGCTATCTACCCAAGGAAAACTAAGTTTCGCAAAAGGCCCAATGCATTAGTGACAATTTTAGCAGGAGTTTTAACAAAAATTGAGCCCTTCAGAATACTACCTCAGAATCATACTGTTCTCTAATTGTATGGTAAACAGATCTCTGTTCATTTATGGTTGTCCACACAAAAATCTTTACTATTTACTCATTGAAATATTAATTTTTTAGCATTTACTGAGAACAAGTCAGAGTGCTGGAAAACATGACAGATGCAAGGACATAAGTGTTCCTGATTAAGGATTGTGATTTTTCTCAGGATGAATTTGGTTCTGCTATTTCTACTTTTAACCTTTCAAACTGCTTTGATTATAACAAGTTTCCTAAATACATTAAAACATTGCAATTTTTTTTCCTTTTCCAGAGATTGAATGATAATAATGAAAATTGAACATAATAACTTGTGCATACCCATGAAGTACATTAGGAAAAGCTAAAACAATACCAAAACTTTACCAGTATTAATTTATCTAGCTTTTGAGGCTACTAGCTTTGTCCTTTAGGGCTATAAAATATTATTTTTAGATGAGAACATGGCATTCAAGAGAATCTACAGTAAAACATCAGAAACTTTTGAAGTATTTTTGTAAAAGCTCAAATATTTCAAGATAAAATATGCAAATAACTTTGTCTTCTTATCACTGTCTCTCTTTTTCTCTATATATATATAGAAAAACATATTTATATTTTTAATTTTAAAATAAATACATGAAAATAGAAATAGTACTATACCAAAGTAGCAGTTTTACCTCAATTATTTGATTAACAAAATTCACATTTTCAATTAATATGAAAATGTCAAATACATGCTCAAAACATTTTAATTTTAATATTTTTCTTCTTTCATGTCTTCTACTTTTTTAGCTGAATGTCTAATACAATTGGCTTTATTTTTTTCCTAAAGTATGCATATGATAGGATCATAAGAGGATTTTCGGCCTTAAATGACTATTTAGAAGTTCCATAACTTCAAAGAGATTGTCTTCATAGATAATCATATATAGGCCCTAGTTTGTAATAAGGAAGAATTCAGTGAATTAAAAATCAGTTAAAATATATCAGCCATAAAAGTACATTCTCATTAAGTGTTAGTTGGTAGGGCTTAATTTTTTAAATAGTTATGAGCTTTGTTTCAAATATAAGTCTGAATAAATACTGGAATAATAAATAGTATCATTTGCATCATCAAGATATCTGTTGTAAATCATTATTTGGATTAAAAGGCATATCATACATTGTAGACATTATGCAATCAGTAATACACAACAGTATCTGTATATTTAACACAAAGGTATTTGTATATTTATTTATTGTACTGGGAGTTGAACTCAAGACTGTGTGCTTGCCGCGCAGGTGCAGGACCCCTGAGCTATATACTTGGCACTGTTTTTGTATTACTGTGTTTGTTTTGATAAACAAAAATGGAATGAGAAAAAGGCAGAATTTCTTTAGATACCACATGATTTTGAAAATAAATATCTCTATCTGTCTCTTTTTAGCATTAGAGGTAATTCTTATGACTTTTTAATGTATATTTTAGGCTCTGTCCCACTTTTAATACTTCTCATGGTCTTTATGATTTTTGAATGCTGCAAAGTGATAGTCTCACTGCCGAAAGTCATACTGGACTGTCTTTGTTCTAATACATTTGTTGTTTTCGGTCTTGTGCCCAACTGCCTCAGTGCTATGCATGGCTTCCCTAGTTGCAGACAAATGTATGGTGTTTTTCTGGCAAATATTTTTGGATAAAGTATGGCCTCAAATTCCTCTTGCTACTTTTTATACAGTGAGTAGGACAACATATAGAAATCCTTCTTTTGTGTCTCTTGTGAATTGTACCTAAGTTTTACTGATATGATCTGTTTTCTGTCTTGGGTTCTTGGCTTGCACTATCCTCTCTGCCACCAGGTTCTCTATAGCACATAACTACTGCACAGGTTTTTGCAGAGAATGGGTCACTTCACTACATCACTAGTCCTTTTCAAGCCCTGCTAAAATGCTTATTGTCAGGGCCATATGAGCTGCACCACAGGGACATGTGGGGTCTAGCAGATTAATAGTCGAAAACAGGACAGCCATTACTCTGCAGTGGAGCTTGTCTTAGTTTGAAACCATAACCACCTCCTCAAACTAGACACCTGGAAATGGCTTTTGATCTCCCACCAGATACTTACCACCAAAGAAATTGAAGAGCTTTATAATTTATGCCTAATACTTATGCAGCAAATTAACTTTTATATGAATTTATATAAGTATCTTTCTTTCTTACATCCCCCACATTCTACACTCCTTCCTCAGACATGCTTGTACCAATCATTTGGCTCTCCTGCCTGGCTTTCACGAGTATACTCTGAACTCTGCCTCAAACTGTAATTTTGCATTTTGTTTTTGCCAAGGTTGCTGCTGGAGGAGTGATCTTTCATAATGTAAATATGATCCTTCATACAAACATTGCATGGATTTTCAGTTACCCTTCAGATAACCCCCGAAACCCTTAGCCAAGCTGACAAGGTGATCTGGAGAGGCCTCTGGAGAGATCTCTTCTCTAAATTTCTTGTAGCTCATTAACCTCTGATTTCCCTCTTAGCCCTAGGGCATGCAACTCCCTTGCCTGAGATCTTCCTGGACTGCCATTCTCTAACCCCTTTTAAAAGGCTAAATTGTACTCTAACCTCAGTGTCCTTCCCCTCAGGCAGGCGTCCACATTGACCCCCTCCTCCTGAGCTCTTGGCTATCCACATTGTATGTGCTCCTTCTTTATTTACCTTCAGTTTTCTTTTTGTTCATTGATTTCTCTAGGTATATAACAACACCACAATCATTATTTTGGAAAGATAATTTTCACTCTCATCCTATTTCTATTAGTGAGTGGCTTTCTGCATGTCATTCAATTTTTCTGTATCTTACTTTCTTCATTTGACCACGAATTGTATTAATATACTATCATCACTTTCTGAAATACCTAAAACACAGCATGCCTTGTCACAATTATTATCTTAGTGTTTCCTAACATAAAAATTTTAAACTTTACACTTAAATTTACTGTGTATTCTAGTCATCACCTATAAAATATATTACTCAGCAAGTAATAAGAAAGTTTGACATATGTGAATAGAGAAAAAACTGAAAGACAAGATTTTTTTGGTTTTGCTTTTTTTTTAATCTTTCAAAGTTTGAAGAACTTACCAGTTTTCCTAAAGCTTTTTAATTTAAAAAAAATTAAAAAAATTTCAGAGACCTGCTTCACTTTTTATTAAGGATTTTTGTGTTGTTTTTAATCCTTTTATCATACTTCAGTTCTTTTTAAACCTTAAGATAAAAGCCAGCAATTATTATGGCAGACCAAATTTACCCATCTTCTCAAAAATTGGTGAGAATGGTGATTTTTTCACCAAAAAATGGTGAACACTCATTAGTCAGTGCTAATTTTGAGCTAGTTATATCAGTTCATTTCCCCTTGCTATAACATGTGTGAGGCTGGGTTCATTTTTTTTTAATTATTGTTAAATACATGTTATACACATATCACGATCATAATCAACATTGACAGTTTGTACCACTCTATGACATGATTTGATTCTCGTTTTTCTCATTTGATTCTCCTTATCGATCAGAAAACCCCCACCCTCTATACGCGTAAGCTTTGTTACCCTTTTTTGTTGTTGTTGTTGCTATCACACTTTTTTCTTTTCCCTCATTATACACCCCTATTCACATTTCCCTCTGAATATTTTCTGAGGCTGAGTACTTTTAAAAGATATTTTTTTTCCTACCAAATAAATCTGTTCACCATTTTGAAATTTCTGTTTCCACAAAGTTATAGGCTATTAACGCAATGAAACCAAGTTCTTTACCAGGGTCTAAAAAGACAACTTCCCCTTCATTTCAAAGAGGATCCTCATTTCTATCTGAAACTTGTTCTGTTGTCTCCTCATGTTCTTTCCCTCAACAGAATCTTGTCTTTATTCTACTTAAAGTATTCCAGAAATTGTCTACTCTCCTATCTCTTCCAGCACCTATCTGTTACTCAAGAACACTTCTACATGTTCAATTATAGTTATATAGAGTACTTGTCTCAATCATTGCATTAATTATTGTCTCTTTTCTATTGCTATGACAAAATAGACAAGTATGGGTGATTTATAAAGAAAAGAATGATACCGTATTTGGCTCACAGATTTCAAGCTTAGAAATCTAAGACTGAGTGGGCCCATTAGTTTAGCATCTGATAATGGTCTCCAAAAGTATATGTGAAAAGTAAAGGTCACCTGGGTAAACAGAAAGCCAGAGAGCAAGGAAAGTCTAGTCTTTATTTTTTATTCAAACTCTCTCACTTTGATCTAATCAAGGTTCCCATAAAATATACCCTAATCACATCCAAAAAATAACCTTTCCTTTGATTAAATTACCTAATTACTTAATAGTAAGCCACACTGAATGAAGATCCTAACACATATTAACGTCCCCTCATTGGGAACTAGCCTTCAAAACATGAATCATAGAAGGACAAATCATATTCATGCTACAACATTAGCTTAAAGTTTTCTGCCCTTTTAATGATATGCTTTCTATTTGGCAAGCTTATTCTGAAAATAATAAAGCTTAATTCAAATGCTACAACTACAGTTACTTTCATTTTGAAGAAATATTTTTGGAGGAAGATATACTTCTGGTTATATTTAAAGAATCTTTGAGCAAAGCCTGACTCCTAGTGTTACTGCATCTTCATTTATAGTCATTAATCCAATGTTAAACCCAAGTCAAGGAATAAGATTCCTAATCCCCTAAAGATCTATATCTATTGCTTGTTGAGCTTTTAGTTGTATTTTTTATTACTAACTCTTGACATGTTTGTATATGCTGAAGATTTCAATTAAAATAGACAGCAGGGTGATATTGAATCAATACTTGTTGTTTTGTACCTAGGGAAAAAAGAAGCAATATGAAATATGGAAATCTGAGGAATGTAAATGTGGTAGGCTCTGCTGTGAGACATACCCTCCCTTTTTGTCAGACAGCCATGACTTTTAGAGCAGGGAATTTACTGGCTTAGGATGACAACTTGCCAGTTTCATTAGTTTTGTATCTTACACTAGACAGAGCACTGTTCCAATCATTACAGTTCCCATCCTAAGCTGCCATTAAGTTTGAGCCAACTGACAGCATATTTTAGAGGTGCTTTGTACAATAACAATATGTAACTGCCTACTGCTCATAGATGAGTAAATTTGTGATGACTTTACTACACACTGGGTTATGCTCTCTCTCTCTCTTTCTATTTGGATTAACTTTCACTTGTATTAGCTTGGCAAGAACATAATCATTAGTAATTTTCATAAATATCCAGTATCAATCACACTGAGAGTTCTTTTAGAATAGTAGAATCTTTGCAAATATAAATGAACAATTAAGTGAGGAGAATCACCAGTTTTTATTTTGGTAGGCTTGGAATTCGTTCGCTATCTGGTCAGGAGTGTATGGAGAGTCCAACGAGATTGGAAAGAATAAGGAATAGCTTAGATATACTCAAGCAATACTTTAGAATAAATGTTATCAGATCACAGGGTGTTTCTTGCAACCAAAATTAGGATGCAATAGCAAAGAGCAATACTCTAGCAAAAGAAATAATGTTTCCATTTTTTAAGCCAAAGTATTTCATTATTTTATGCCACACTGTGCCCCCCACTTCGTATCAGCCTGGGATTCAGAAGAAGCTGCAGGAAATCCTGTGACAAATATTTAAGGTCAACTAGATAACATTTTCACTCTCTGTGATTCCCATTGAATTTACCATTGTTTATTCTGAAGTCATTGTTCTCTGAAGGCAAGAAGCAGAACAAACACTAACTGTTGGATATCTTGTCTATCTGTTGAATTTTTAGCTGAATGCAGTTCTTCAGAACAGAATAGAAAAAAGTAGTTGTGTTTATGCATTTTTGAGGCTTTCCTGAATATTTCATTTTCCTATAGTCTCCGTTTAAATTTCTTAAAATGCTAATGTGGAAGAATTTTTCATATTTTCACAGCTTTTTCTTAGACTGGGACAGTAAACCTGTCCTTTGCAAGTTAACCTTGAAGTAAAGATGTGGACACTTGGCAAACTCACTAAAGGCTAGTGCTTTGCTTAAAAGCATATGGTTTCTTTATAGTCGTTCTCAGGCACCACAGATTCCTACAAATGGATTTATCCTCTTGATGTACATGCCTATGTCATCTGGATTTGCACTCCATCAACAGTAAAGAGAGAACTATAGTAATACGCCCCTTGAGAAGCTTCATTCATTACCCGAAAGAAGAACCTGATGGCTTTTCTGTAATGCTCAGAGTATGTTTTATGCCTATTGTTATAGATGTCTATGTATGAAGCATAGTCTAGTTATTGATTTGTTAATTTTTTTTTTTTTTTTTTTTTTTACAATTTAGGTTACAATTGTTTAGGTTACAATAAGGTTCCTACTCTTTTCAATACCATTCAAAAACTCAACCCTATTAATTATTTAGGACTTTAAAACTGATGTGCATAAGATTTTATTTGAAGTATTTTGGATCCATGAATTAATTTATTATGTATTGTTTAAATTTTTTTTCATTTATGCATATGCTTTAGGAAGCAAAGCGGACAGAGGTTTTTTTTTTTTTTTTAGGTTTTTTGAGGCAGGGTCTCGCTTTGTGGTTCAGGCTGGCCCTGAGCTCAGCCTCAAACTCACATCACAGCAATCCTCCTGCCTGTCTCCCGAGTGCTGGGATTACAGGCGTGAGCCACCACGCCCGGCACTGTGGTATGTGGTACTGGTTGCTGCGGGGCGTGAGTCTCCATGCCCAGTATGGTATGTGGTTACCGGAGAATCGAACCCAGGTCCTTGCGTTTGCAAGACAGGCGCCGGAACCACTGAGCTAACTCCCCGGCCCAAAGCAGACAGAGTTTTAACAAACGCCTCTTCCCATCAAAACAAGGACCATGTATTAAGGAAGGCTAAAAGTTAAACACAGCAGAATTTCAGATTAATGCAAATATCTGCTTACAGTATGTTCACATCTGAAAAGTAATTTACCTTTCCCAGGTGACGAATATTTTCAGTCTTCTAAGGTTTAAGCACATATCAGCGCCACGAAGCCTGTAATATTTCAGGATGCTAATGTTTTCTAGCAGTGTGGTTTTCAAGTCAAACTGTAAGGGGTCCCATGTTTGTCTGTCAGTGCAACAGAAGTCTCTTCGCAGAAGATTCAGCTCTGGAGCTGGGATACGAACACCTACTGTTTCCATAAGCTGTGTCAGCCACAGAGCAAGAAATAGCTGGATGTAAAGCAGAGACCCTGCTTACAAAAGGCCCATAACTGAGGGAGGCAGGGGCAGGCCTTACTGAGATTCAGTTAGAGACAGATAGCTTCAGAGCTGATAGGCCCAGCGAAACTCCATTCAGCATCTATTCATCATACCCTCCCCCATTTACTGTTTTTTGTGTCTTTTTGTGCAGTCTGATTTCTTTCTTTGGACTCCTTCCTTCTAGGCTGCTGTATGTCTGTGTGATAGTAAATGCCCAGAATCAGTACACAGCCTCATGGGAAACAAACAGAAGAGAGAGGCCACATGATATGCTTCACGCAGCTGGCCTTAGGCCCCTTCACTCCCCATGGTGGCACTTCGGCCCTGAACATACAGCCAAGGGCTTTTCTTCAGAGCCATTGGTCACACATATATAAGATTTACTGTACCTTCCTGGAAAACGTCATGTTTGTGAACCACTGGGGAGATGGACTGATTTACAGACGGGGGAAAAGTATACTCAGTCAAGCTATTATACGCTGGTTTCCATGCAATTTCCAACCACTCGGACACAAACACAGATTTCTCACATGATGCTGCAAGATGAACAGGATTTGGTTCTTCTTGATACAGATTCCTTGTCAAGATTTCCTTTAAGGATCAATCAGCTTCACTATTTCTGTGTTTGTAATTGTACATTTTAAAGTCAGGGATCAAAAAGAGGCAATAAGATAAAAGGTATTTTATTTTTCTAATTCTTAAAGAAGGACTTGAAGAATTAGCCTTTTCTCAAGTAATTAATCCTTCTAAATCGATTTTTCAAAGAAATCTGGTTAGTAAATTATATCACACTTTGGTTAGCGAAGAAACTGTTAACATATCCCATGGTGCGTTTGGATGAGTGATCTTTCACTATTAATCCATGGATATCCTTAAATTAACCTTCCAATTTGGCATAAGCATTCACATTTCACTATGCAAGATATTTTTAAAACCAAGAGACTTGGCTTTTGGTGTAAGTAGGCATATATTAAAAGGCAAGAGCTTAGTGGCATGCTGTTAGGCCCCGCTTCACTTGGAATGGTAATGTACATTCCCATTAATATATTTAATTTTATTAAATGGCATTACATTCACTCTTGACTGAAATTTATCAGTGACACTGTATCAAGATACTTCCTGGTGAAACTGTGAACTCAACTGACAGGCAGCAGGGCTGAGAAAGAAACCAAACACTACTAGAGATCTGCACGTCAATTTCCAATGAACAGAAGGAGGGAGCGTCCTTTGTACATAACTATATAGTTTGCATAACTTAACCTTTAAAGTGTTGTGTGATTTATTTATGTATAAGAAATCAGAAAGAAAATGCCACTCTTTTCTATTGCAGATGTCATTCTAGTTAAAACTATAATGAGAAACATACAGCTTGAGTACACATAAAATGTTTTCTTGTTACATGGGTGTGGCTCGTGGAGAGAAAACAAGGCACATACCCCCAGCAAGTCCTGTTAATTTACACTTTGAGGCTGTGTGTACATGACACTTATGTTATGTGGCTTTTTGACAAAGGCATTAGCACAATGCCAATAAATCAAAATTCAGGAGACTTTGCCCCTAGTTGTGTAACCAAAAGTCAGCCACTGGTCTATCTAGTCCTGTCCATTCCCCTTTAGCACCTCCCAAATTATATCCACGTTACAAGCCACATGTGTCTCCTAGTCACCGTGCAGACATGGCAGCTAATCCCTCACACCACCCATTGGTAGAGTGAAATGTTCTATCGACATATTTGCTACAATATAATGAACTTGTCTTTTTATGAATCTAAATCTGTTACATGACAAACAGTCTATCTTATTGGCACATTATATGTTAAGTAGGAGTTGTAAAACTGAACTAAGCAACTAAGCTGACCTTTACACACCCCAGTCCTCAAGTGCTTTGTTGTTGATGCTGATCTTTTATATTGCTAAGTGACAAGACCCTGTTTCCTCACCCCTAGGGTAAAGTGGGTTTCCTTAACATTTTCTTTTTGTGATAGTATGTCATAGTTTTTGCTACAGATTTATTCATCACAGTGACTGCTATTCTTCTTTTACATTTATAGTTTAAATGATTCACTTAAACACATTGAAATACATATGTGCCTTCAGTAGAATGAATATTACAGTGGAATATTAGAAATATGAAACCCCAATCTCATGACACACTGAACTATATAGCAAAGCCACATTTCTTACCAAAATAGTGATTTTTTCATTGCTTTTTACTTACTTGACTTTATAATTTTTAATTCCTTTTTATAATCTTGTTTCTATGACACCAGTACTAAGAGGTTTCTAAGATGTATTTGTTTTATCAAATAGAAGAAAAAGTGTTTGACAGAACAAGATTTACTAGTCTGTCTTTATCTATTAATTGGAAACCATCTTTTAAGAATTCCTTCATATAAAGTAGTATTAGTGTATCTTTCTTAAAACTCAGTATAAAATCCATTAGCACCCCACACTGAAGGCTAATTGCAAGAATGTAATCTTGGCAAAATTTTTAGCATTGCTACTGAAGCCTGCATATTTGAGGGGGTGCATTATCGTATAATGATATTCTCAGAGGGTTTTTTCTTAACATATTATAGTAGCATGAATAATAGCATGGGCCACTGGCCAACAATGGAATTGCAGTTAGGATGATGATATCTTTGTAGTACCAACTACAAAGTATTTTTAGTTTGTATTTGGGGTGGCTGGGATGTATTACAATTAGTTAAATAATGTTTCCTTTTTTTTTTTCTTGACAAAACACTTCAGTGTTACTTAGCATAAAAATGACATTAAAGAAAAGAAAATAGAAAGAGTATAACAAATAAAAATAATTAAAAGAGCAGTTTTTCAAAGACTGAATAAAAATTGCTTTGGACAGACAAAGCTAAGGATTGATTCCTTTTGAAAAGTAACACTGAAACATCTTATATTTAATTAAATTTTAGTGTAAACATGATAAAGACACAAAAAGCATCCAGTAATTGAAGCTAAACTGATTGAATTTCCAACTCAATAGGCTAAATATCATTAGAAATATAGGCTTAAAAAAGTAAAAGCAGAGCCAAGGAGTTAGATCAGGGGCACCACACCTGCCTTGCAAGTACAAGGTCCTGAGTTTGATCCTCAGTATGAAAAAAGAGATACTAAAGTGTTTATTTTGGAGGTAATTTGACCTTTTTATTATCAAAGTAGGCTTCTCTGTTTACTATTTTCTAAGCTAGACCACTGCACAGTGAATTAGGTAAACCAGCGATATACTACAGCATAAGAGGAGAAAGACAAAGGTTGTGAGGCACTCCAAGAGACCCCATGGGTTTGGTTGCACACACTGAGCTGGGAAGAAATATTCAAAATACTGTATCTTGCAGAGAGGGAGAGATGCAAAGGGACAAGTAATAAAATGTCTAGTTCATCTGAACACACAACTTGTATAAAGAATATCAGTGAATGATGTAGTAAAGGAAAATTTTAGTCATGCTCTGGAACAACTTGAATATTTAGCTGAGAACAACAACAACAAAAAATGCTAAGGAGGTTTTGTGCAGGAAGGCTTTCCCTAAGCCAGTATCTTCAAGAGTTTTACCTAACCTGTTTTGCAGCAGGTTTAGTGTGTCTGTTTTAATATTTTGATCTCTAATCCACTTTGATGTTAGCTTGGTACACAGTGAGAGATATATGACAAACTTTAGTCTTCGGCAAGTTAAAGCCCAGTTTTTCCAGCACCATTTGTTAAAGAGACTATCTTTCCTCCATTGAGGATTTTTGGCTCTTTTTTCAAAAATAAGGTGAATGTGCACTCATGTTTATAGCAGCTCAGCTTGTGATAGCTAAATCTTGGAAACAACCAAAATGTCCATCAGCAGGAGATTGGATAAAGAAGATGGGGTTCTTTTCTAGGGTGGAGTATTATTGTGCCATCAAAAATGATAAAATTGAGTCATTCATACTCAACTGGATGTACCTTCAAGACATCCTCACAAGTGAAATAAATAGGTCACAGATGTGCAAATATCATACCTTTTCTCTGCTATGAGAAAATAAAAATGTAAATGAGTTTTAGTATATTCAGTTGATATTGTAAAATAGAAAATATTTAAACAGAAAGAGATGTTGGAGTAAATAATGAGGGGAAAAAGAATGTGATAATAATAAAAAAGGAAACAAAGCTTATGTATAAAGGGGGTGGGGAGTTGCAGGGTGGGTGGGGAAAGGGGAAAAATGAGAATCGAGTTGTGTCATATTCTAGTAGAAATTCTCAATAATGAATGTGATGATGATGTGTATTCATAATGTACCAGTAAAATTTTGAATTAAAAAAAAAAAATGTCAAGCACACTTTCAGTGCTAAGGATCAAAGCGAGACAAATTTTATGTTCCTAATATTATTTTTTTCTCAGATATTTACTGAATCTCCCCCACTCTGGAGATCTGCATGATCTTTCTATTTCTCCTCAGTTTTCGATATTCAGTGCATGTCTCCACCTTCTGCCAGGATTTCCGAGTTCCCAAAGATGGACAATGCATTTCTCTGCTCTGTTCTGACCTCTCTGAGCACAATGTCTGCTTTCCATCTACCTGGTGGATATCACATCAGCTTCCTAATGTGCCCTTCAGAAAAAAAATCCACATCCAGTATTTTCTATCTTTAGAAGCTGCTGGGATTTGTGAGGCCATGCCCTTAAATCTCTTCTCCTTCACTGCCTCTCTCGCATTTCGTTCAGACTAGTTCCTCCCCTTTTCTGAAGTTCTGATACAAACTGACATCAAGGCCCTCAGGGAGTCCCTACCACCTTCGTGAATTTGCTCATATTTTTGAATTATTAATATTCAGTAAGATTTAGTCACTGTCTTTTCCTATCTCTGAAATCGTAGTGAAAGTCAGTGGCCTTTGGTAGATCCCAGGATATATTTTAACATCTGCTATTCCATTTCTGATACTCCACTGAAAAAATTAGACTTGCTTTAAAAGGGATGGCCTGCAGCAAGCTTGGGGCATAATTCTCTGGGGACTAAAGAAATGAGTGAGTTATTGCCCTTTGTACGTGTGTGTACATATATTTTGCACAAACACACTCTTTCATACATGTTAGAAATGTAATGAGTTCTTCTGAGAAACACTAAGAATTCCATGTAGAGTTGGCATTTTGGAGTATTGTCTTGATAGCTATTCAAACTGTGATATGAATTTCAATCTCTTCTTCTTAGTCACATTGTTGGAATATTGTTACCAGGTTATATTTCTTACTATTTTCTGAAGCCAGTAGTATTTTAAATATTTTTGGAAATGTTCTTTTTCTTTTCCTTCAATTTTCTCCCCAGAGGATAAGACTCCAGGATAAAGAAATTTCAAAAATTAGCCCAAGATCTTCGTTCATGTCAATGTTGTAGTTTCTTGTTCTGTAGTATATCTAGTGCTACTCTTTGCCCTTTTATACCTCTTTGATGTCTTCTATTATTTTCTTCTGTGCTTTAGGGTTGGACCATTGTTAGTAAGAGCTCATATTGTCAATCTTATTCTTCTTTCCTCTGATTAGGTATGGGTCAACCTAAACCAATTTAAGGTAATTTAATGTAATCTTTGCCACCACCATCTTGGAGTTTCCATGTGTAGAAAATCACCAGTACATGTGACAGGACATAAATAGTATTATAAATACACAATCATGATTATTATGTAGGAAGCCATCTGAACTGCAGAAGATAGCAAATTTATGATTTTCTACAAAGCACATAAGAATGAAGAAATTGGTCACTGATGGCTGTTTTCAACCACTAAATCACTCAACTCTTTCTGGAACTTTAGATTTTTTTAGATGACCTAATATTTTTCCATATACTTTGAGTCATTTCTTTCCTTTCATTCAGCCAGCTTTGGATGTGTTCCTGTTATCTGACTCTGTAATTTTGGCTATTGGATATTTTACTCTCATTTGATGTTATGTCCTATAAATCCTATAATTTTGGTGGTGCTCTAGATAGAATCCAGTGTTTCAGCCATGCAGAGCAACCACCCTAATTATCTTTCAGATACATCCCAGGTCTTATAACTACTATCACAGTATTCCACCATTCTGTTTCCTGTATGTTAATCACCATACTTCACATGGCCATATGATCTGCCACAGAGAAAGAAAGCTTGGAAATATCTACTCTCCCTTTCCCTTCCCAAATTTTACTGATGAACAAATTTTATTGAGCCAGACTTATGTGTAGCTCTTAAATTCAGAGTCCTTTTTCTACCATCTTCAACAGGATTACTTAAACTTCCTTCATGTCTTTCATAGTTGTAGCACTAGATCCCAGTCCCTCAGCTTCCCACCATTTCCTCAAACAACACAGTTTCCAAATAGCTTCCAGGAATAGCTTTCTGAAATGCAATTTTGGCATACTATCTTCCAATTTAGAATTTATAAGCATTTTTCTTGTCCCCTAAAAATAAAATTCCAAGTCTTTTTCATGTCATTTAAAATAATTATTTTCCTTTTCATTGATTATCTTACTGTAATATGCATACCATACCATGCTGAAGTTTTAAATATACTGAACTTTTAAAATTATCTGGATATGACTGGTTTTCTTATAGAGTGATAGTTTTTCAGTTAGCTCCATATGTGTATTTTTTTAATGTATAAAATTTTTGTACAGCCAATCATTGTTTCTTCTCTAAAATTGTCATCACTTACCTTTTATAGCATTTCTTATTGAACATTCCTTCTGTCCATTAAGTTCTTCTCATCAAGTTTCCATAGTGTCATTTCATATATCTTTTGGAATATATAACAGGACAAAGTCTAAGAGTTCCTTTTCTTGTCTGTTTCTTACTAACCACTCTGAACTCCTGGAGCTAAGTACCATTTATCATTGTGTCTCTGATATCTTCATTGTGCCTGGTACACAGTAGACAAGCTATGCTTGTTTCCCAATGAATGAAAATGAGAAAGAATTGCTAATGCAAATACTAAAGGGTAGCTCTATGTGACATCACTTCAACTTGTACAAAAGAAAAAACTTCAGAGAACTAATTGTTTTTGTTTTCAGTTGTTTTTGTCATCACACATGGCTGGTTTCATGCTTGTTTTGGTGGTTTTGCTTTTTTTAAAGTCAGATATTTCGAACATTTCTTTGTGGTTTTACATTGCTTTTCTGTTCTGAATATATTAGTAAAAGTATAAGTTGCATTAAATAAGAATTTAAGATGCTAATGAGAAAAACACAATTGAGATTCCATATTTTAACCAACACTAAATATTAAGTACTTAATATTGAATGAAATTTTTGGTTGACTTAAGAGAAACTATATAACAGAGACAGAAGAGCCTCAGAAGATGCTCTTCTGTAACTTACTTTAGCTTATTTTTGGCAGACAAGGGATAGCAATTCTGAAGACATAGTAGGTCTAAAACACATATATAATACATATAAAACACATATATAATGCTACCTCAGTTCACAAACACTTTTCCTAAAGAACAATTTGGTTCACAAGCAGAATCATTTGGCAAAATTTTATTTTCTTTTGTGAACTCTGTATCAGGTAATAAATATCACCACAGCCATTTTTCTCATAAAAACACAAATGTGACTATATTTTCCAAAATCATAGAACAAGTTAAATTCATGACCAAGGGGATTAAAATCTCAGATTCTTAACACTACGTAATTCCTTTCTCACTCACACTATAAATTCCTTGCTTGTAGAATACCTCTGTTCCACACAGCCAGTCAGGTTTCTAGTCTGACAAAACACTCCTGTTCTTGAGATATACTACTGGGAACATGGGAATTGTGCAAGAACAACAACATAGAGTGGAAAATTGGACACAGGTCTTTGTAACTGCAGCTCCAAGCTGACATCCTTCATGTTGATCACATTTAGTGACTTGTAGTAGGTACATGGCCCTTATCTCACTGTTGGGGAGCTAAAAACAGAGAGTAACAGAACAGTTATTGAGTATTATCTCTGGCCACCATCTTTGGGAAACTGAATCTTACATGTGATTATAGCAATCCAGTCTTTGAAAAGTTAGTGAAAGTTTTGAAGGATCAGAAAGTATATTTCTTTCCAGTAACCAAGATTACTTTCATCTCAGGCTCAGGTTTTAAACGTTCATTACACATCATATATGTGTACATATATTATATATTTAAATACATATTTCCATTGAATTTGAATAAATAATGTTAAATACAATTTTTAAAATTTGTTTCAGTATACGATGGTGTTTTTAACACAGCAAGGGCTCTCATCATATTCAGAAAGCTCAGGCTTAGTTGAAACTGATTTCAGTTCCAGCTGCCACTGTCACTGCCCTGAGGTTGTCAGGGGCTGCATTGTGTGTCCTTCTCCTTCTCTGGATGAACTTCTGTATGTGAGTTTCATTTCTAGGTAGAATTTTTGTCACTCAGTGTTCTCTTCCTTCCAACTCTCTCTATATCCTTTTTGCTTTACTTCATCTCATAGTGGGTGAAGATGTGAGGGGAATCTTATTAGCTAACATGCGCATGTGTAGAAGAAGGCTGTATACTTGATAATCACTGTATGTGCATTTCTTATGATGATAGTCATGGCTGTCACCATGACTGGCTGGGAGGTTCATAGCTGATCAGTGGTGTGTACTTCTGGATGTTCCTTTGATGCTGCTTTCAGAGATGAATGATGTGTGTGTCAGGGAAGACAGCTTGAGTGGGTAACCCTAGTGCAAAAAAGAGCAGAAGGAGCCATTTGCACAGACATCAGTACTCGACTCTTCCTGGGCAGAGATGTGTGTGTGTGTGTGTGTGTGTGTGTGTGTGTGTGTGTGTGTTTATTATATGTATATTTATTTATTTAATCATTTAGTGTGTGTGTGTTTCTGTGAATTGAATCATTATTTTTAGACTGACCTACAAACCCAGCCCATTGTCTTAATTTTTATTTCAAGAGTCTTGCTAAATTTCTAACCTGTCCACAAATGGGCTCTAATTTGTCATCCTCTGGCCTCTCTCTCTCCAGGTGTTGAGATTATAGGCTCGCATCACCACTGGTTTGAGAATAGACTTTTACTGCTGCACTCTGTCTGACTCCACATACTTCCAGCCTTTGAATTAGACCACTGACTCTCCAAGAAGTTCCCAGGCCTTCAGGCTCAGATAGGCTGCCTACTTGATTACTTTCCCAAGGGCTCCATCTTCTCATATTGAACTGTCCTGATTCAGAAATTCTCAAGTTTGCATACACCATTTTGTTTATCTGGTCTTTCATGCTATAGGCCCATTTAAAAAATCCCCTCATTTATATTAGTGCTTCTGTTCCTCTGAGAATCCTAATACAGTTATACAATATTAATTCATCATCAGTAAGAGTTTTACCTGTGCTGCTTTTGAGTGCTCAAATTGTAGCTAATTAAAATGTTGGATAAAGTAAGTGAGGTGAAAGATGAGGCCTGTGTCACATGCCCTACCTTAGATGAAGGAGAGATGCTTTGATCAGCCTCATTGGACGTCTGTAGACTGGTTGATGGAAAAGAGGATTCCTCCAAGGGGAAATGTACCCAGAAAAGACAGAAAAAATACCTACTGTGAATCATACAATTCAATAGAAAAATTTGCCTATTACTTGGAGTTGACTTTTATGTCCAAACAAGGTTCACTGATAAAGTCTCACTTAAAATATCTTAAATTTTTTTTAAATGCTGTCATTTAAAATTTAAATTGTTTATAATGTCTATGACTGTTTCAGATATTTTTCAAAATTTTCATTTTAAATGTCTATGAATATTTTAATACATTTTTGCAACCACCAGTTATAGTGAAGGTAATTACTTCAAGGGGAATATATATAGTATGATTTAATTTGCAAATTATGGAGAAATAGGGGTTTTCCTGAAAAAATAAAAACATTTTTATAATTTCGCCATTTAATTATTTAATCAAACTAATTTATTTGCTTACTTAATTTACTTGTTTATTTTTCCCAAGATGTACACCTTTTCTAGTTGAATTCATTAAAAATTTCCTGGTGGTGGTGTCCTTGTCTTCACCTTTGCCACTTCAGTCAGTACAGCAAGTTTTACACTAAGCATCCAAGCCAGTTTAGTGCAGTCATGGCTGGGTTCTACCCTCACAGGGCAGGAAGGGGGCAGGAGAAGTCTTTGGGGTGGCTTCTATAAAGGCACTGAACTCATTCCTGTGGGCTTCACCCTTTGAGGTACCTATCCAGTAGTTAGCCCTACCTCTTCATGCTGTCATCTGGGAGTGAGGTTTCAACAGGTGAACTTCAGAGGGAACAAATATTCAGTCAACACTACTTAGTGAGATTATTATTAAATCAGTGGCTCTGGATATTTTATTATATAAATATTTACTTTTATAAATGAATCTTATTAACAAGTTATGTAACATTATTACTATCCAAGTGCTTTACCATTAACTATTTTTAGTAACACTTCTTATAATTGTTTGCTTCCATATCTTTAAAGCAAGTTTTCTATTTTCTGGACAGATACCGGGTGACCTAAAAATCATTTAGATTCTGACATTAACTGCTGAATCTTACCATAAACATCACAGATGAAATGCTTAGTTTACTCTCTGTCCCTACTTTAGACACTAAGCATAAGTATTGGAGGCCTAAGATATTCATATTTCCATCTAATTTGGCTATAAACTTCCCAGAATTCCCTCCTTAAGGTTCCTTAATTTATTAATACAGTATGTACAACTCAGAGAAGCATATTTCTTCTTATTATTTATTCATTCTAAAAGATACAGTAAACAATACAAGCAGATAGCCAGAGGAAGAGGTATACGATGTTCTAGAAGATTCTCTAGTTTAGAGGCTTCTGTTTCCTTAGCATTGGAGTGTGCCAGCATTGCAGCATTTACAAGACATTTCACGGCCAAGAAGTCCTCTGATCACATATCACCTTTCCAGAAGGGTCCTCTTTAAGTGTAACTGCACACTGACTGTGTCTGGGGTCTCTCTTTCCTCCCCGCACGTGGTGTGAGACTGAAAGGACCAAGCATCTAGTCACAGTTTGGACTTTCTAGAGGAGAGTTTACCTTTAATCTGTTCAGGGAATATGAACGCTTGCCTTATTAGGACAGAAAAACCCTTTCTGAGTTTCAGAATTCCAAGTTCTAGAGGAGCTTTCCATCAAGGTTTAGAGCAAACTCCAAATATATAACCAAGATACTTAGACCACTCAGTGAGAAAAATAGAAGGCTGTGAGGAGTTTGATGATAAGATTGGTGGAAAAGACCAACTCTCTATTATTTATTATATTATAATATCATAAACAGCAAGAGGAAGATGGATTGTTTTACTAGGTTTTAGTTCAAATCTAATTAAATCAGAATTGAGAACTATGAATATTTTTTGATACTCTGTATTTTATAAGTAATTAAATAATATTTTAAAAATCATAGCAGATTACATTTTAGAAAATCTTAAATACACATCTGTATATGCACATACATATTGGGATCAATATACGTACACATCATGTTTTGAAAAGTTTGACATTTTTGCTTTTCGTTTTATGAGTGCTATAGAGTTTCCAAACCAAAAATATTTAAATTAAGTTTAATTTATTTTGTAATGTTCCAAGTGATTTCATATATTGCCAAAATCAAAGGCTATTTTCTTGGATTTTTAGTAAATCCTTGATTCTAAGTAATATTCTGTGCAATTTATTTTCAGGCATTTGTGATTTCTGCTTCTGGTCTAACATGCTTTTAACTTATACATGTAAGCTGTTATTTATGGATTAATGTTAACCTTTTAGGAATTATTCTCTTTACTGTATCATTTTATAACTACATTCTAATAATTACCATATTCCTTTTCCTAACATAACTCTCCTTCTGTTATTACCTTTTCTATCTTTACTATTTCTATAACCAAAAATTATTTTACAGGGCAGTAATCACATACTCCAATTGCTTAGCAAGACATTTGTCTACTGCTTATGTTCTGATGGGGTAAATAAGCCACTCAGTCAGTCTTCTATAGAGAAGGTCTGATACAGAAGGCTGATTTCTTGTGCGGTATTATAGCATAGCGATAGTACATTTTCACTTATGACATGAGACAGTCCTGAAACGGAACTTGTGTGAGAACTTCATCCCCCATTCTAATGCTTCTCAGAAGTCTTGGCACCAGAGAGATCTGAAATAGTTTTCATGTGAAAACAATTCTTACTGAAAGAATTTCCCTGGTAACAGATTTGCCAACAGAGCAACAACTCCTTTGCGTTTTCGACATAAATGTGATAGGTTCTGTAACACGGTACATGTGGATCAAAGAAAATTCCCTCGTAATTTGGTGTTCATTCTGTCCAATTGGTGCTAAGAACTTACAAAAATGGCTACACCCATGATCAAGGAAACCAAACAATATTGGAGATTACATTTTTAGCATTGAAAAATTACAATGAATTTTAACATTTGTTCATGGAATACGTACAAGAAAACTATAAAAGGTGTAGGTATCCTCAAGTTGGGAGTTGAGCTTATAAGTCAAGATGCCAAGTCAGCGAACAGCTGCCACGCAGGCCGCGAAGGCAGCATCCCTGCAAGATTTAACACTAACCAGGTCCCCTCCCATTGCTGCTTCACCTAAACGGCAAAATAATTAAACCAAAACCCCAAAACTCTCCTGACTAGGTGCGATGCTCCTGCTGCCTGAAAAACTGCAGCAAGAATATAGTGCAGGATTCGGTGGAAAGTTGAAATGGAACATCATCAGGGATTGAGGGGCTCACTAAAGCCGCTTTTAAATAAGGCTGCGGGGTAATCTGAAAACTACATCCAGCAGCGTAGTTTGGGGTGTATTTTAAAGCCCAGTTTTAATTTACAACCCATAATATAGTTTCCCTGGCAATGAGTCGTAAATCTCCATCTCCTCCGGACAAGGGCTGCATGATAATGGCGCTCTCTCCTGAGCAGCTTCTATCTCTATGAAGCCTGCTTCACAGACCATGGAGGCTTCCGCTTGGAGAACACGACCCAATGCCAGTCTTAACAAATGCGTAGCTGTATCGAAACTGTGTTGGTGCTTCACATTGCTACGCGGGCCTGTGGTCATTAAAATTTTATCATATAAACCCTGCTGTCTGCATAGAAGAGGAATTGAAAATGTTGGCAAGGAATGATCACATATTTTATCAGACTCTCCTGAAAGGGGAAACCAACATGTTTAGAGCAGGAAGGAACCAAAATAACACTGCCTGTAATTTAAATATAACAAAATGTCAAAAACCCTGAAACTGACATTTATGTACTGCAGTTCATTTCCACATTTCCCTCGAATGTCTCAGTTTCCCAAAGTTGGATGACAGTTGGATCCAGTTGCACATGATATGATTTTTATGTTTCTCTCCGAGAGCTGATATTAATCAAAGCATGCCACAGAGACCTGGAGCTAACGGCAGCCTGCTATTGATTGCAGTGTTGACTTATCAAAGACCTAAGAGATTAGTGTGGTTAGAGCTTTCTGAGGAATAAAGATTTGAATGGCTGGAACGTGATTTGGCTAGTGCACTTCAGCTTATGAAGGCAGATAAAATATGAAACAGTAGGGAAAAAAATCTCACAGTACCTAAAACATTCTCTTCAAATGCCTGCGTATTTTCTCCACAAAATGTCCCTCCCTACAGTTGTGTTTGACTACATTTCATTGTGAGCACTTTATGTTTTTCTTTTTTTGATTTAGGACAAACTGTGACTCTACGAGAAGGCCCATGTGCTGTTCCAATTTCAGTCAATGGCATGAGTAATCATTTTGAAAAATGAAAATCTATCAGAGTTTTGAAAATATATAGGAACTGCTCTTTCTTGTCGTATTTTAACATTT
>PVIR01004309.1:0-79351 GCA_004026965.1 Petromus typicus | reverse complement strand
CCCACCATATCCCTGTTGCTTAGAATTGCTTTGGCTATTCTAGGTCTTTTGTGGTTCCAGATGAAAGTTTGAATTATTTTCTCTAAATCTGTGAAATATGCTGTTGGGATTTCAATCGGGATTGCATTGAATGTGTAGAGTAGTTTTGGGAGTATAGCCATTTTGACAATATTGGTTCTTCCTACCCAGGAGCAAGGTATGTCTTTCCATTTTTTGATATCATCTTCTATGTCCTTTTTCAGAGTGCTATAGTTTTCAGAGTAGAGGTCTTTCACCTCCTTTGTTAGATTGATTCCTAGGTATTTTATTTTTGGGGTGCTATTGTGAAAGGGAGTGACTCTCCAATTTCTATCTCAGTGGGTCTACTGTTTGTGTATACGAAGGCTATTGATTTTTGAATGTTGACCTTGTAACCAGCTATGTGGCTAAAACTGGTGATTAGGTCCAGCAGTTTTTTAATTGAGTTTTTAGGATCCTCTAGATAGAGTATCATGTCGTCAGCAAATAATGACAATTTAACTTCTTCTCTTCCAATCTTACCACTTTGTGATTTGCATTATGCTTTATCTAAAACCTTTAAATCACTTGCCCTTTTCATTTTGTTGAGCATCTACGAGATAGAAAACTGTGTGCTAAAAGTTTTGGCTTTTTGTACTTTTCATACCGTAAGATCTGATAAACTGGATATGAAAGTGGCAATCAGAAGTGACTGCTGCTTCTGTCCCCTCCTACAACCCTCTGTGTGTCAGAGGTGGTGTCCTTTTCTGAACAGCTATAGTTAGAGGCCCTAAGAGACACTTTTGTTTCTCTGCAGTCCTTATTCATCTATTTACATAGACACCAAGCCCCTGGTCTTCCTCTTTGGAGTACCTTTCCCTTTTATCTGCTGCCACAGGCTTGTAAACCACACTGTGAGGCTGAATATTTCGACAGGGATGGGGAATATCTGAATGGGGCATTCCAAGGTGTTCTCTTATTTACTGTGTGAGAGTCTTAGTAGGATGCTTCTGGCCAAGGAGGGCAGCTGATGGGTCTGCCCGGAAGCCGTTCCAAGTGATGTTCTCTGCTGTGACACAGCAGCCTGAACATGTTAGCTTAATTAGAATGTCACAGGCAAACTTAACAGGATGTCGTAATCAAAATGTAACAGTCTTGGAGCATTCATAGGAAGAGCTGATGGGGCGAAAAGAAGTAGTGTTGGAGGAGGGTCCATAATGAGCACTCCAGGTTTTGTGAAGGGCAGTTAGGTTGTTTACGTGTTCCTGTGTGTGACAAGTAGGGCTGGTGCTGGGGAGCAACCAGAGGCTTAGTTCTCACCGGGGTCCACACAAGGGTAAGATTTCATCACAGTTTGAAATTAAGGCATAAGCAAGGAGAGGGACAACATCCTGACAGTAACTGGGCAGAGGAGTGGTGGCAGGCGTATAACGTTCCTCAAGGGCCCAGTGGGCTCAGTGATGTTGGTCAACTGGACTGAAAACTATCTCCAGACCATTTTCCCATTGGAGGGATATTTCCAGAGACCCTCAGCTTTTCCCTTAGAAAGCATAGCAAGCAACAATGTAGTCATGTGTTATCTCTTTTTTTCATTTAAAAAATATTTCTGTGGTACTAGGGGTTGAACCCAGTGGTGGTCGGCCACTGAACTACATCCTCAATAATATTTTATTTTTTATTTTGAGAGAAGGCCTTGCTATGTTGCATAGGCTGTCCTTGAACTCATGATCCTCCTGCCTCCCCCTCCCAGATGGCTTGGTTTATAGGCCTGTCTACCATTATACCTGACATGGTGGGCATTTAATACCAGTACACTGTTGCACAGGGAATGACAGCACAGATAAGATCTACTGTGATTTGTCCTGGATCAGTTCCTCTTCACTGACTGTGACTTACTTTTTAGGAACGCGAAAACTTTTGTTAAGCCTTAGAGGTAGTCTTTATCTACGCAGATGCTACAAATGGTACAAGTTCTGCTAGCTGTAAATGTGTATAAAATAATCTTCATACAAAGGAATCCATTTCTCTCTAAATCTCTGATAATGGCTCTAAATGACAGTAAATGAATAAATGAAAATGAAGAGAGGTTTAGGTCATAAGAAGTTTGGATAAGTTCTCAAGGACCCCTGCCCAGATTCCTGGTGAGACTCACATTCTTTTTTGATCACACCCTTCTTTGCCATCTGTAGGGTTGAACCACAGAGGTTTTAAAATTTCGTTAATTCCATGGTCATATTTTTCACAAAGTAGCCAGATTTCTGCAGGTGACTTTGGACCCATATTCACAGAAATCTCACTACAGAAACATGTTTCTTGATGCTCTCTGTATCCACTGAGGGTCTGTTATGTAATGGAGCTTACCGATCCCATGTCATGTCCACATTGAACAGTGTCCTCCGATACTCGCTCAAGTAATTCATTCATTTCAGACAACAAAGCAGGAAAGTGGTGTGGGCAGCACCACTGGGAACAAAAATAAAGATGCTGAATGGAAAAATAAAAATACACCTAAAACCTTCAGCGTGAAATTTAACTTTTCTTACTGTAGTGTGCTGTCATGGAGATGGAGATATGTTCTTCATAGGACTGAGAAAAGGATATAAGTGACTGCGACTTAACAGGCATTCACATAACTATTTCTCTTATTAGGACTTTTCCCTAGAGTGCTCGAGGTAATGTACTGTGAGCTCACTGGCTTGGCTCTGTTGTGCCCCGCGGGGTCTCTGAGACTGGGAGCAGGGGTCCCCCATCAGGGCCTTCTGCCTCTCTTGGAGTTGTTGCCCTCATTCCGATACAGAATGAAGAGGTAGGACTCAGTGAAAACAGGGAACATGGTTCAAGGTACAAGTTTATTTAAGGTGTGGCAAGTGCAGAGGAAGCACCGCAAGATCGGGATGACCCTCTCGGGACCGGGGTGAGTTTGAGGAATACTTCATGCTTACAGGGTTTGGCCTGTTTCTAAATATGACTGTCTCACAAATTGGTGTGGTCTCTGCCAAACAGGGTCTCAGCTTTCTTTCCCTGAAAGGGGCCAGCGTCAGTTGGGGATTTTTAAAGCTTGCAAGGAAAAAATGAGAATCAAGTCGCGTCATATTCTGGTACAAACTCTCAATGTTGAATGCGAGGATGATGTGTATTCATAATGTACTAGTAAAGACTTGAATTAAAAAAAATAACAGTAGATTTAAACATGCAAGGCTGTAACAATATAGGAAAGAAGCAAGGAATCAATAACTTTGCTGGAGGACAGTTAGACATATTATTCATGCCATCAACACTAACTTATTTTGAATATGTAACCAAACTAACAAAGATTTTTATTCACTTTTTTTGAATAAAAATGTATACTTTCAGTAACATTATATTTTTAAACAATATTTCTCAGTTTTATGTCAGTTTATTGTGTCAGATATTGTTTTCGTATTGCATTTTGATACGTGTGTGATTGTGACTCTGTGTGTGTGTGTGTGTGTGTGTGTGCGTGTGCGCGCGTGCACGCATGCGTGTGGGGTATTTTAAACATAAAGTGCAACCGGAACAACAACAACAAAAACCTTTCAGCGAACGTAAATAACATTTTCATAATGATGTGGTAGAGTATACTTTTGAAGCACATGGTACATGCAGAGCATGTGATGATTGGACAGTGTTACCTTTCTGAGTTTTGCTCTGAATGTTCGGCTGTCTTCTTCTAATCTGCCCCTAATATCTGTGCAGCCTATGGAAGCCTTTATGCTAAACATAAAGGCTTATGTTTATACTAAACATATGAAGTCAACCTGCAAAATACTAATCCTTGTAATGTATGTCAGGGAAGTACTTGAGTGATTGGTCAATAATGGGTGTGAATGATCTTCTCATTTCTAGGACAACATTTCCAACACACAGAACTTTAAGGAGAGAGGATTTGTTTCGGCTCCCAGGTTCAGTCCACAGTGCCTGGCTCCGAGGCAGGAAGGGAGTGGGTGGAGTGCAAGGAGGAGAAAAGCTGCTCACCTCATGGTACCCAGGAAGCACAGAGCAGGGAAGGGTATCAGAGTGGATGAAGATGTACAGATATCTAGTCTTGGAGGTCACACGCTCAGGCCCGTCTGGTCACACCTAGGTGCCGGCTTTACGGCTTCAGGCATCTCCTGAGCCAGTCAAGTTGGCCGTCAAGAGTCATGAAAATAAGTAAAAGAGAGAATGTCTTTTACAGTGGGCTTCCTACAGGTTCATGAAGTAAATCAGTACTTGATCCATTCAACATTATTTTGTCAGAATTTACCTGAAAATAATAACCGACAGGCATAAAAACAAAGGAAAAACTGTATAATGTACTTTCCAATTGCAGTAAAGTAAGAATAGGAGAATTTTATTAAAAATGCAAAGTAAATTTTTGAATAAGGCTGCTGAATCTTGTCTATTAATATGGAAGTTATCAGATTTTAAACATGATGGCTTACAAAACAAAATGATGTCTATAACCTTCTAATATGTCATTATAAAACTTCAAGGATTATTTTAAACAAATGATTTTAAGTCTTAAAGTTCAATGGCAAACATTCAGAGATTTATGGTTTTAAAATTTTGTCCCAAGGCCAAGAGTGGATCTGAATGGGATAGGTAAAATAATTGAACCTTTGATTTCTATTTTCAAATAACTGATGATCTAAAAATTCAAGACTAGCTATACATATATCTAAGATAAAATTAACAATTAATATAGTGCTGGTTGCAATTATAGGGGAACTCACGTGTATGAAAAGACCTGGATGCAAGTGAGTAAAAAGTTTAGTTACAAAAGGGTGTTTTCGGAATACAGCGGGGGTGCCACAGTTACAAGAAGAAATGAAAGACCTAAAGAGATTAAGGAGCACTGGTCGGCTCATCTGAGAGTTAGGGTCTCTCCACATTTAGATGGTGCTTAGCAAAATTCTCTTCTTTGCCACTAAGGCTCTCAGTCTTTCGCTTGTCATCAACTGAGAATTTTTCTCAAGTCCTCGAGGCTGCTGACCACTTCTTGCTGCGTGGCCCCTTCCTCACCATGGCTCACATGCTTCTTGTCATTTTGTCCTACCGTGTCTCTGAGCTTTAAACTTTACCTCCACCAATTATGTCAGACCCACTCAGAATGATCTTGCTTTTCAGTATGTGAGTGTCAACTGAACTAAAGTCTTCGATTGATTAATTCCATCTCCCCAGCCCCTTTTTGCCAGACAAAAATATGATCATAGAAGTGATATCCAAACATGCTCATCCATTGTGTCTGTCTTCAAAGGAAAGCAGTGTACAAGATGTGTACAAGAATGGGATAGAGTATCAGGCACCATTTTAGAATTCTGCCTGCTCAGGGGCTCACACACAGAGCTACTTTCCTCGGAGAAAGAAGTCTGGGCTAGAGAACCACTATATTAGGAGCTCAGGTGTTGGAAACATCAACGTGTCCTTGAAATAATGGTATTTCCTTGGTGTGGGGCACCGGTGTTGTTGGAGGTGGGAGGCTCCGAGCTCAGAATTGTTCTGCAGTCGAGCTAACTTGCACCTGCACAGACAGCTTGTAGCCAAGCTGCCAAAACAATGGAAATGAACTTCCAAGGCCAGCCAGGCTTGTCCCTTACTTGATTATGAAATCAAACACAATGATCTTAGCCAATGAAATGGAAACAGCTTCCATCTAATCTCATATGTTTCTGCTCAGAGAAGCGTATTGTTTCTAGTTGGCCTGATTTTTGCCTCCTTAGTGAGAAATAGCTGATGATTAAAATAGCTTTTTGAACTCTCTTGTTAAATATATATTTATCTGAAGGAAATTCCTTATCACTAGGCAGCATTTTTGCCTTTATCTTTCAGTGTGAGACGTGAAGATACAAATAACAATTCTTGAAATAATTTAGTAATACAATGAAGTATCTGTTCAGTGATGTCAAAATATCATCTAATATGACTAGCATGAAAATTGAATTGAGGCTTAGCCAATTTTCCCTCCAGGAATCAACGTCTACAACATGGCAATTTGAGGTAGGAAATATCAGTTAATGGAAATAGTGCATACTTAGGAGGACATTGTTGCTGTGGCTTCGTATACATGTGGTGTAGTCAGCACAGTGTGAATGCTTTAAACATTTTAACTACATCATCAAAAGCCTCCAAATAAGAGGTACTCGTGTTCTCTGAGTTTTGCTCCACTTTCCTTCTCATTTGAGACTTCTTGATTTCTGTACTGTGTGCAATTTTAAATTCTTCAGAAACCAGCATTTCTAAAATTCAAGAGTTGTGAAGAAAAATATGGCCTGTGGAACATTAAAATTTGTTCCTCAATAGATGAACAATGCCTCATAGTGACAATTTTACTTTCTTTTTATCTAATAATTCTGTAAAACTCCTTTTATTTTAGAGAGAAGAGAAACAGCGTGGTTAGGAATGTTGAATGCTGCCCCACTTCTTCTTACATATTTTATGATTAACTGTTAGTTTCAGCTCTTGAACTTTTCAATTAATAATAATAAGTACTTGAAGTAGTAATGATAAACTCTAACATAGTACTTACTATATCACAGATACTATGTGCTCTTTGCAGACTTCTTTAATTTTTGGAAGTCTCTGCTTCCTGTAGAATTATCATACTCTTAGTATGGTTTAGAGATGAGGAAAGGCACTTAACGTAAAATCAGGTAGTAATTGAAAGAGCCAGGATTTCACCCCAGGGATCATGGCCCTGGCAGTCACCATGCTAAACACCATTTTAGGTTCTGTGCAAGGTGACAGATAACATGAGGGTGACCTTCTAGACATTGCTATCCCAGCAAGTGGAGACCCAGATGACCAGGGAGTTGCTCTAGTCGAGGCCTGTCCAAGTTAAGGAGAGACTTTCCAGTGTAATGAGGGGGTCAGCAGAAGTGACAGAGAAGAGCCACTAGGGCTGAGCTGGAGCCCTGGAGGAGTTCAGAAAGGAGAGGACACTTCTCAGCTTTATGCATCGAGGAGAAGATTGGACTATACTCCTAAGGGACTCTAGGAGTGATATGGTCTTGTCTAGCTCATGTATAATTGTATGTATGAATTCCATTGTAAACCTCAGTGGCTCACTCAAAGTATAGGGTCTTGTTATTAAAGCAGTATGTGTGTTTAATTAGGTCAGTTTTCAAAGCAAAAAAAATTTTTTCCCCAATCAGTGGCCACAAAATCTACTTAAAAAAATATCCATTGCTCAGTCCACCACCTACAACTCAGTAACTGGGGTAGTCAGAATAATGGCCTCCCAAGGATCTCCACATCTCATCCCTGGGATCTTTGCCATGTTACTGGATATGGCAGAAGGAACTCCACCAGCCTGATTAAATTAAGGACTTTGAGGCGGGAGATTGTCTTGGGTTATCACAAGAATCCTTAAGGGAATGAAGGTGACAGCGAGTCAGAGGTGTGAGAACAGAAGCCGATGCCAGAGCTGTAACAGTCTGCTTCTTAGTGCTAGAGCAAAATGCCTGCCGAGCACGACTCAGAGGAGGAAATAGCTGATATCTGACTCATACTTTCAGAGGTTTCAGTTCCTAGTCACTGTCCGCAGAGCAGAGATGCTGTGGCAAAGGGAGTGGTGGACAAAAGTTGCTCAACTCATGGAGCCAGAAGAGCCAGAGAGGAACGGGCCGGGGACCGGAAAGTCCCACGATCACGTCACCATGACACCCAGACACACTCGGCAGTGTGCTTCACCCGTCTCTGAGGCTCTTCAAGCCAGTCAGGATTAACCACCACAGGACCGAGGCAGGAGCCAAGGAGCCGGGCTGACTGAGATCTAGCAAGGGAGGAAGTTGTTCTCTGGAGGCTCCAGAAGGAATGTTACTCCACCCACTGATATTCACTCTCAGCCCATTTAAACTGATGCTGGACTTACACTGTCTAGTACTATAAGATAATAAATTTGTGTTCTTTGGACATACAGCAGTTTGCTACTGCAGCAATAATACCTCGATGCTTTAGACATATACTTTTTTCTTCCTGTCCTGTCTTGGATGTGAAAAATGAACAATTATCCACAGTAATTTGCTCAGGAGTTCTCTTACAAACCTACTCAGAAGAAAAAGAAAGAGAAAAATGCTCTAGTTTTGCTCTGTGATTTCCCTGTTTAATTTTCATTGTATGCAGTTGAACTTTCTTCATTAGAACAGATAGTTGTTTTTTTTTTTTTTCTTATAGTTAATTGTGCGGTTTTCCCCTAAAGAACCAGATATTAGATTTATTTCTTTTATTGTCATTGTGTTTTGTATTTGACTAGCTTTCATTTTCACTGATTCTTTGCTTATGTTTATTTCATTGTCTTTCCTACACTAAGTGCCTAGTTCTAGATTTTTATTGCCCATTTTGAAATATTTAGGGCTCTTGAGATCAAGGTTTATTTGAATTTTACTCCTAATGACTCAGAGCTGGGATACACCTTACCTTTAAAAGTGGGTCTGCACAGCATAGTGGCAGAGAAAGAAGCAGGTGGATGTCCAGAACTGGCAGTCACAAGACTTTGCATCTTTTCCTGAAAATAGTTCATCAGTTTCTCTCCTCTTTCTGAACATTTGTCTTTTATTTTATACTTTCCCTACTAATAAACAATAGGCCCTGAAGATCTACTATAGCAAAAAAAAAGCCCACTATAGAATATATTTTTTTCCTAACCATTCTTATTTCTAAGAAAATTAGGAAGCAAAAAAAACCCCTAAGGTCCTTAATAAAAAACTGATGGGATTCCGTACATAGAAATTGCAAAATATCTAGATGGAATGCTTATGGTCAAACACAAAAGAATCAAAGTAGAAAGTCTAAGTGGTACTGAAGTCAAAGAGGGTGAAGGTGAGATATCAGAGGGCAGAACTAGTGTGTTTTTATCTCTCCCATGGCTGGCACAGTACTTGATATGAATATTTTGTTTCCACACATGTTCTAAATTAATTTATCACACTAATTTCCAAGGTGGTGCATTGAAGACAAACATATTAATAATCCTGTAAAATAGCACATTTTTCTTTATCCACCAGTGTTGGAAAGAGGAAGAAAGGATATGGATTGTTATGAGTACCTACTCTGTGAATAAGAGCTTGGTTATTTTACATTATGAAGTTCTCAGAATTCTATTATGGATGGACTGTTTTCTATTGGAGTAATAGTTTGAGGTACATCAAGTCAGAGGGTTGTGTGAAGTGCGGGGGGAAAATTGAAGACAATCTTCTGTGAATCCAAAGCCTATGGTTTTTAAAAAAATTAATCTGTACTGTTTCCTGTGCCATTTCTGCTGAAATATATTACTTACAAAGAGACAAATGTTTGCTTGCAGTTGGTAAGCACATGCCCACAACCCAGCAGCAGTAATAAAATTACTTCAATGAATAATAAACAAGCATAAACAAGACTACACATGAGGATAAAGGCAGAAAAAGCATTTAAAATGAATATTTCTGGCCAACAACACATATTGTAATTAATTTATGTTTTGAGTGTGGAAAAATAGAGCATAGTGCTAGACAGTCTGAAAAAAAACTGAGAATGTCTGACAACGTATAGAAGAAATATTGCCTGACCACATTAACCAGAGCAACAATATATGTGTACAGTTGCATTTTTGTTCACCTATCACATGAGTAATTCTAATCAAAGTATGTGTGTGTGTGTGCGTCTGTAGAAATTGATGTCATCATTGTGGTAAAAATTGTAATGTTTCAGAAAATTAACCTTTCATCCACTCACTTGCGTGAGGATCTATCTTTAATATGTATGTCCAACCTAAAGAAAAAGTACATCTATGTTGTTCTCATTATCAATTAGATAATATTGTTCCAATATCAATTAGACGACACAATTGTACGTGTGACCAAATGGTCCATCAATAAAAGTCTATAACGTGTACAGATTCCTAGGGCTCTGATGTTTTCTTGACTTTTGTAAAAAGTTCTTTCTTCTATTCCTTCCTTCGTTTGGCTTTCTTTGGTCGATTTGTAAGCCTCTTTGTCTTAATATCTAGAATTTAAATAGTTGCTATTAAAACTCTAAAATCAATCAGCCTCTGGCTGTGCTGTCATTAAAAGTTAACTGCCTTCCCATTAATCCATTAATTTGTGAAGATTAATTGGGGGAAGCTATTTAAAGTAAGGCTATAACTCGGGGCGTGTAAGCCAGTGTTTATGGCCAAGTGAAAGCTAACCCCAGGAAAATCAGTGTTAGAGTCATGTGTGTGACCCACCCCTGGCTAAGGGCAAAAGTGAATAGAAGCATCTAAACTGCTGCCTCAGTGAGTTACTTGAAGATTATCCCTGTCCTTAGCTTAGCTCAAGGAAATCATACTGATAAATATTTACTTGCTTTAAATTGCAGCAATATATTAATTTTTAGATTTAAGCCACTGACTGACAGAGTTGGAAGCTTGTGCTGATCTTACTTAGTATCTCTAAACCCAAAGTGAATGTTAATTTTCACGTCAAAGTCAAATTTAGACACAAAAAAGCTAAGGAATTCATGATCTTCCGTCAGTGATATTTAATTGAGTTGAAATGTTATTTTGGGTAATGATGAGGGTGTGAGAGATGAAGTGAGTACACGCTCATATTTTTTACCTGCTCCTATGAAAAATTCTGTTTCACTCAAGCATCATCACTTCCCCGGTACATACTGTTTTTCTTTTTTTCTCACCAAAATGTCAGTGTGTGAGAGCTGCCTCCATACCCTGTCGGTCCACATGGCTTCACAGGAGAGACAGTGCAGTGCGATGTTCGTCCTCAAACAGCCCCGTGAAACAGAATGAGAAGCGTGCAGATGTGTGAAAGGAACATGACTTTCCATTGGACAGGAATTAATTTGCATGTCTATTTTAGCGGTGCCCAGACTAGCCTGGCCCTGGCTGTGGGATTTGGCACGGGATGTTTCAGATCTCTCCCCCTGTGTCTCAGCGGTGGTGCTGTGGTGGACTTCTGAAGGTGTGGACTTTGCCTAGGATGACTTGGAGCTGATTCATAATGTATGTCTTTTAATCAGGAGACTGATTGCTTTTCAGACATGCCTGGGTCTTTGATATGTGTCCACAGTGGGCTCTGGTGGCTTTGCTGTAGTGGCTAAGTGGGCTCCTGGGTGGCTGCAGCTGTGCAGAGGAGCTGGGAGGCTTCGCAGTGTGGAAATAAGTGCAGACCATCCAAGTAAGATGGCACAGGGTTTGCTCCAGCAAAGGAGTCAGCTACCTTTGCTTGTGCTTTCTGGCAGACTCACATGCAGACAGAGGAGAGGAGATCTTTCAACAGGGAGAAGCGGGTGGGGGGTGCTGCAGGCGAAGGGGAGCCTGCTGGTAGAAGTGTGTCTTATGTGATTGGTTAGGAGCTACTCCTAAATTGGAAGCAGACACAAAAATTAGGGAAGCTATAGGTTATTGACCAATTCTTGGCTCTTTGGGGCCAACTAAAGGAAGAGTTAGTTTTTGGCTTCCTTTAAATACTAAATGGCTACTTGGACTGGTTACTGTAGCTTCTGCTGTCTGTGGCTCATCATGAGGCATCTATGTATTCATCTCCAGTTAGCAGCAAATGGAGATTTACCAGGTACTAGTTTCCATGTCATGTGAGGTCAGGGAGACAGGGTTCTGCCTGTGATCATGAAATTAAGCTTGAACAGTGTGTGGAACTAACTCAGTTAAGGCTTGTGGCAGAGAGCAATGTCACTGTCTAAATTCCTGGATCCACTCTTGTTTTAAATGTAATATTTTTGATATTATATGTTAAAATAATTCCATATTTTATCTTTAAAATTAGTTGATGATTTGAAATTTCAACTAGATGACATTTTCAATAATACAGACTAAACATTTTGTTTGGTGAAGTGGATTTTGTGAAAAGAAGGCCATTTTTTAATCCTAAATCTGTGGCTCCATAGTGTGGGACTAGATCTAAATGAAGCTGTTTTCTGAAAATAATGAAATTCTGCTGTTTTCAGGTCTCCCTGTGAAAGGTCCTGCCCTGTGTCTAGTGTATGGGAATTTTAGGAGATTTTAAACATCTGGCTTTCTCTCCTCTTCTATCATTTAATGCATATTTGTTTGAGAACTATGATCCTTCATACACATACAGCTGATTTGCCGGACCTCAAAGTAACAAAGATGGTGGTTACTCAGGGATGGCTAAGCTGAACATTACTGAAAATCAATCCTACCATTTGGTCGAATATAACTTAGGTTACTGATACTTATTTCAACAATGCTTTGGCTCTAAATAGAAGATCTGATACTGTATTGCCTGGGTTCTAATGTTTTTGCTACCTAGTGGTACAGTAATGTGACTGTGGGTCAGTTATTAATTGTGTTGTGTCCCCCTCTTCCTTAGTTTTCCCAGGAGTTAATAGTAGCAAACAGCATAGGTTGTTTGTCAGGACAAAATGAGTTAATAGATGTAAAGCACTGAAAACCAAGTGCCCAATAATATCTACCTATTATCTTGGTATAGGTGATATTACATACCACTTAAGAAAATTAAATTACTTTTATTAAAAACTGAACAGCTTTTACTTACTTATGAGAATTATGCATTAGAACCTTTTGTAAAGTGAAATTAAATTACTTTTTATTGAGCTATATTAAAATACTTTCAATATAGTTTGTCTCTGTATTTGCAAGAAGTTTTGTATGTTTTTATAGCTACAACTAGCCACGGGTCTAATTTATCATGGTCTTTTTAATGACAGTAGTTAAGTTTTTCACTCATGTCAAGACTAAGTTGTGACTTTTCTGAGTTATTGGCCTGAGAGCCATCGAGTTGGGTATCTTTGTGTGTATTTGTGTAGGATATCTTTAATGTGGATACTCTAACAGAATTCACTAAAATTCTCTAGGGGTAATCAGAATGTGATTTTTTTTTTAACCAAAAATCTAAAAGTTATAGTTTTATTATTGCCAACTGGTATCAAGATTAAAGTAGATATTCTAATTGGACTGTGATAAAGTCAAATAATGTAATATAATTTTGGAAAAGCATAGTTATGAGTGTTGTCCATTTCTTCCCCTTAGGAGAAAACAATAATAAACTCAAAGTGCTCTGCCACCATTTTGAATTGCACAAGTTCCCATGAATGCTTGGTGATGATCTTATTACATTTTACCAGTGAATGTGGCCTACCTGCATGTCTTTTGAACAAAAATGCTTTCCGTAGTCCACTGGTAAAGGGACAGTCACACTATGACAATCCGGTGCCTAAATTAAAAAATCCAATTAGTCTTGAGATAAAATAGCACTCTATGGTGTTTCTGATTTCAAAAGCTTATTACTCTGAAAATTTTTATTTGCATGTGCAAAGCTGTAAATTCAAACTCACAATTACTGAACCATGAGGAACCTGAGGAATTCTAGCTGAGAGATCACTCTAGTGGCAGACTAGTTTTGGGCTTGCTTTCACTAGTTTAGAATAGTATTTATCATCTTCGCTAGTATTGACATTTGGGACCAGGTAATTATTCATCACTCAAGGCTATCCTGTGTATTGTAGGATATTGAGCAGCCTCCCTGTCTTAAGGTTACTAGAGGGTGGTATATCCTATCCCTAGTAGTGATGGCCGTGTGTTTCTAGGTGTTGTTACATCTCGGGGATGAAGGGATATCTTTGAGCAGAAATTCTGTGTATATAAAATCTGTATGTTACTAGTGTGGTCATAGAAAACTGGTTTTTGGACTGAAACCCACTGGAGATTGACAGGTAATCCAGAGTTCTATTGTGTTAATGTTCAGAGGAAAATATTCCTTGTAGTCACTCCAGACTCATTGCTTCGGCATCCTCTGGTGTCAAGGTTATTGTAAACCAAATGGGGTCAAAAAACACATGGCAAACCTGGAACTGGAGTAAATGGAGAGGTTTAGTTATCACTACTATAGTGTGTGATGAAACTCCTAATTCCCAGGCCTGAGGGAATCATAATTATATTCATAATGTTCTTGCAATCTAGATTCTGGACCTCAACTTGCTTTGTAAATATTGTGGTTCTTCCACAGTGTGCTGACCAATGAGCCAAATTCTATGCCAAAATGACCTCGTCTATAGGGTGATAATATTAGTTACTTAAGAGATCAACTTTAGTTAGTACAGTAGGTGACATGATTGTAAGATTTTAGTACCAAGTGCTCACTGATCATGTGTTAGTTGTTAAAAATTACATGAGCACTGAAGTATTTTATTGCTTAAAAAACACATAGAAGAATATAAGCTCATAGTAAAGAATGATGCTGTGCAATAAAAAGGCCAATTGGAATTTTACCAAACATCAGAAGTTTCCTAACTGCCCTTCTGTGACCCATTTCTACATGTCTACATGTCTCTTTCCCGGCAAGTGGGAAAAGTACCCTTCTCTCATTTTAATCCCATTCTTTTAAAGCTTAACAGTGGAACCGTATTGATTCTCAATTTATGGTTGGCAAAAACAAATGGGCAATAAATATACGCCCTCTAGACGGACTACACCAGAGAAGCATTTTACATTGAAAATATTGATTGGAATCTACATAATTGATTGTGAAATTCAGTTAGATATCCTTTGTCATCACACACCTGCATACTGATAAAGACCCACAATTCACTGCTGTTCTAATGAACACAACACAGACATATGTACTCCTCCAAGAATGTGGACCCTACTTATTTGTGTGTGCAAACATATCTCCACCTTAGTTTTCACAATACACAAAGGGATTTTTGCTGTGGCTTGTCTATTGGATATAATCAGAATTCCTATCAACACTCTTTGGATTGAATGTCTTTTTATGTATATACTCCTTAATACTTGAATTACAAGTAGAATGGCTTGTGTTAGTACTTAAGCCAATCAATAGACATGCAGAAACTGTCTTTCTTAAGGGTTAGCTAAAGAATTTAAGGTACAAAAGAAGAAAAAGTGGACTCTAAATGATAGTGAGACAGTCTTAAAAAACAAAATGCTATTTAGGCAACTTCTTGTGAAAGGCATTCAAGAACAAATTATGTTCAGCTAGAACTTCATAAAATCTCAGGTGAATCTAGGTAGTTTTGGATTAATTTGAAATGTTAAATTAAATTGATTCCTGTCAGTTAAAGCATTTGGGACAATAACCCAACATGATTTTTACTTACCAATAAATGCTAAATATTAAATAGGAGAAGAGTAGTTTTTTATGATTAAAATGAAAATTGGAACATTTTAACTGTGGAAAGAAAGGACAAGTACTTTAAAGGTTATATAGAATGATAATAGATTATATTGATTAGCTAAATAAATTGTATATAGATATACATGAAATTAGTTATTATATTTTTCCTTCTAGAAACAGTTTATTTGAGGAAAGGATAGATAGGAAATATATCTATATATTTTAATATATCACTTCATATACATATTAATATATCCCTTTGTGTTTGTATACATGTGTAAAGCATTATAATTGAATATAAACTTGCGAGCGGTCCACAAAACATTAAAACGTTACCAGTTCCATCTCATTAATCTGTAAGCTTCCTTTTTGCCTTGATTTTGCCTTCCTTCAGAGGTAAACACTGACCTCAATTTTGATTTTTATATTTTTCTTAAAATAGTTTTTTAAAGTCATGTTTCCAAGTAGCGTATTACTTAGTTTTGCTTTTTAAAATTTTGAAAAGTATTCCCCTATATTACATGGTCTTCTGTAACTCAATTATTTTCACCAGAAATTGTGTGCAAGATCTAATCTTTTTGTTTTGTGTCACTTTGTGTCCTTTTAATTGCTGTATATTGTTTTACTGCTAATGGTAGTATGATTTATCTGTTGGGTGGTCCTTGGATTATGGGTGGTTAATGATTTTTTTTGCTTGGCTTAGTAAAGTTGTACATATCTCTGGGTGCAGAAAAGCAGGTCTTTGAAACTCAGCACTGTGCAATATTTTTTCTTTTCCTTGGCAATGCAGAAATGAACACCCACCCACTCACCCACACACACACAAACACAAGGATACTAGTTCAGATAAAAACCTGTGGGTAAGAAGTCAGAGCTCCTGAGTTCTTTGTTCACAGTGGTCGGGGTCATCCAGAAGGACCTGGAACTGGGGCTATACAAAAGTCCACGTGTATAACTGCAGGGGACCGCCCTGTTGATCATGCTCCAAGCAGACTGTAAGCAGTGTGGGGTGTAAAGAATTAATCTTTTTAATGGTTCATTTTAAGAAGCAAGTCTGACTGAAGCATACATGACTCAGAAGCACCTTGTAAGCGCTGTGGGAGTATACAGGTTAGCATGACCTACTGGCTAACAGCCTCGGCAGAGACCAGAGAAATGGCCTGTGAACCTGCAGATCTCAATATGAGCCAGTATAGGGGCTGAGATTAGGGTAACTCCCAGTTCCATTCCCATAGCTAAAACCTTCTCACCTAGGTGGGCAAAGTTCTAATTATAAACCTATATTTTGTTAACTCTGTTCCTAATTCGAGAATGTTTTGTCTCTTCCTTTACAAGATTTCCCTGCATTAGTTTCCTTAGGAACAGCACTTACACATTTGTGTGCCTGGTTCCTCCATAGCACATAGTTCTCCTTTTACCCAATTTGGTTACCAGTAAAAATCAGGGGCTTGGACTGACCAGGAGCTTTGCTGGTTTCAGCACTGGCCGTCCTGTTTCTCTGCATCTTTAATTCTGTTTGCGAGTCTTTCTTTAATCCTACGTTGTCCATTCCACAGGGGATAGAAACCTACTGTGGAGGTTAATTGCAAACTCTTTCGTATAAGTAGTCACTTGCATTTATTCTCCAACGAGCAGTGTGTTGGAGTTTGTCTGGACCCAGTCTCTCAATGATTTGGCAGCGTCTGACTTCTTATATTTTGCTAATTGACTGTCTGAAAAGTAACATCCAGTTGTGGTTCTGATTTCTATTTCTTTTTCCTGAGCTTGAGTATCAACTTCTAATTGGGCTTTGTGCTGTGAGGCCTCTGGTCAAGCCTTGCACCTTTTGTCTCGTCCATTTCTTATCTGAATGAAGGTGGTTTATATTTTTATTTAGCATATTGATTATATACTGGTTCATGTGTTTCTTATTTGTCTTTGATATTTCTTGTATATGTTCTGTAAACTTCCATAAATTTCTATAAACTCTCAGGTTTTCACAAACATTTGTTCCATATATTATGTACTTTATACATTTTGTGATTTTTAAAATTTTTATCTTTTTGAAATCGCAGATTCTTAATAATGTATTTAAATTGATATATATGTATATATGATATATATAAATTGATATATATAATTGATGTATATATGACATATATGATATATATAAAAGACATACATATATATCTTTTCAGTTGTGATAAAGTGTTTTTGTGACTTGTTTAAATAAACCCTTTGCACCCTAAGATATAATTTCATAACTTCTATGTCATTTAAAAATTTTCTGTTTTCATATTGTTCTGTTTTTAACATCTCTTTCCTTACTAAGCTGAGCAGACTGTCTATAGCGTGTCCCAGAGAGCCAGAGCCCAGTTTTTGATGCTGTACTTGTTTGCTTGTCACGTTTGTCATCCCGAGGCTGGCAGTGCCATCCTAACCCGAATGTGCCGTCTCCCCACAGATGACTGTGATGATCCTCTTGTGTCTGCTCTGCCTCAAGGATCCTTCAGCAGTTCCTCCGAGCTCTCCAGCAGTCACGGTCCTGGCTTCGCCAGGCTGAACAGAAGAGATGGTGAGTCTGTCTTTTTCCTCTCTTTGGTTGATGGCAAATCTCATTAATTTTCCATTTAGCTTTAATACAAATCATCGTAAGTGATATATTGTAAAAAAGTACATTTCTAAATGAGCCAATAGTTAAAACTTGTGAGCTGTGTATGACATCTAGTTTCCATTCTGGACTAGCAAAGGAGCACTTCTTATTTGTAAATCCAGTACGATCATTTCAACAATGAAAGAATTGGTTTTGTTCAATCTGGGATGCCTTTTATGCATCTAATAAAATACACTCTCTACAATAGTGTGTGCGGTCGTTATGGATACATTACTGATGAGAACCTAATTGGCTTTCTACTTAAAGTTAAAGAAGTTTATGAGATGTAATGTTAAAAGATCCTAGTTATTAAAATAATAATCCTTTAGTTTGTTTAATTCTCAGTGTGGTGGACATGATTTCCTTCGCTGCTGAGGAAGAGGAACTTCATAAAGCTTTCGTCCTCCTTCAGGGACTCTCAGTTCATATTCTTTACTATCTCATAGGCAGGTTGGGTTTGATGTCTTGAATATGTTTACAGGAAGGAGGGATAATTAAATGCCACTTGCTGTAGAAATGAGAGAGAATTTCAAAACAATATGTTCTTAGTGGCAGAGTATTATGATGATCACATTTCATGATATGCTAAGGTAGAAATCATCTGCAGACACATTGAGAAAAAGAGGCTTGGAGATCCTAACATAGGAAATATTTTTAACAGCCACAAAAATAAATGCCAGGATTGCATATTATTAAAAACATGTTTCTCTTATTTCTTACCTCTTTCTTTCATCCTGCATTCCTTTCCTTCAGATCTGTCCTTGATGTTACCTTGGTGCTGTTGCATAGTGGTTAAGTGTGTTAAACTTTGGCTGTAACAAGTAGACTCTGTGTGTGTGTGTGTGTGTGTGTGTGTGTGTGTGTGTGTGTGTGTGTGATATTTTGCCATCTGGTACACATTATACCTGTTATAATTCCAATACAGGTGTTTCCACATGATTTTAAATTTGTTTATTTGAAAATTTTATCTCACATTATTTGTTATATTCACTTATTTTTGCTTGTGTGGTTGAAGATGTCAAATGGGAAATGGGACACGGGGCACTTGAATTTGTGTGTGTTCCTTGTAGTGACAATTGTTGGTCACATAGGACAGTGCCCTTCTGTGTGTAATTTGGAATTCCCGAGGGACACGCAGGCAGACTCTCCTCCCCCTTGAGGGCTAGCCCAGATCCTGTGGTCACAGCTCTCTCAGCAGGAGTGCTGATATCACACTTCTGGTCTAAGAGCAAGGTCTGCTTCCTGTGTTCCTCTTTAGATTAAAGCAGAGTCTAACAGGCAGTACCATTTCATGTGAGTTATGATAGCTGCTACAGAATGTGGACCCCCGAAAGAAATCAAAGTTTATCTATGTATCTTTATTTCATTTGTTGAGGTCCAATACATCAGAAAAATATATTTTATTAATTGGATAGAATCGTATTTTTCATTAATTTATGTACTCATCAGGAGTCTCCATCAGTGGGACTCATTTTCATTCTTAATTTGTTTCTATGGCTCTTGCTGAAACACAATATCAAACTTCATGAATCTCATTTGCATGTTAATGAAACCAAGAAACAAAACAGGATCATTTTAATTATCTTTTTCTGGTTGTCAACCTACTTGATTACATTTTTCTTTTTTATTTCGTTTTTCTTTTTTTCCCTATTAATTACATGAAGTGCTCATAAAGGAATGTCAGATTTTGAGTGATTTATTATTATAGGCTATATATTACTTCTAGGATTAAGCATTCCTTGTAGTATGTAGGAATGGGAAAGAGGTCTGGCCAAGTCACCAGGTCATGTGTAAATGGCCTAAACCAACAGCTAAAGGTGTTACTCTCCCAGATACAGAGTAACTTCTATTCTGAAAATTCAGGAAAACTGCTGAAGGTTCGTCAGGTAGAGTAGAAGAAACAACCCATTTGTTTGATGGCTGTGGTTAGGAAATGCTGGGATTACCCTGAGAAAATGATACAGTCACCTTGGAAGGTAATGCAGGAAGGGAACCAAGAAGAGGCTACTCTTCAACCCAGCAATTCTGCTTCAACCAATAGGGAAGAAGAAAAACTTACATTTTTGAGTTACACTAATTTATACTACTTCACTTTTTTCACAAGTGTTCTTGTGGGTTGAGTGGTATCCTTAAAAATGACACATTTAAATTCTATCCTGAGGCCTGTAGATGTGACCCCATCTGGACATAGGGTCATATGCGATGTAATTAAGTGAAATGAGGTTCGAATAGATAAGAGTAGCCTAAAACTATGACAAAAATGTTTATAAGGAGTTACCTCATGAGACCCACAGAGACAGAGAGAAGGGACTGTTAAGGTGGATGTAGGAAGCAGAAAAAGCTGTAACCCGAAACGTGCCGAGGGGTGACAGCAACCACCAGCAGCTGGGACGGGGCAAGAAAGGCCTCATGACGTCCACTGAGGGAATCCGGCTCTACCGACTGCACCTAGACTTCAGCAGCTCGCCTCTGGAGAGGTGAGGGACCAGTTCTCTGTCCTTTCAAACTGCCCAATTTCTGATCCATGTTTCAGCAGCCGTAGGAAATAGTACAAGTGCCACTATGTAAATGGCTTCTTTTTCATTAAATAACATACCAGAAGGGTGTTTAGCTTAAACAATTTTATGAACAAATGATTTACCTCTTCTACTAGGAAAATGCACATTCATTTGAATTTGAAAGATTTTATGGCTCAGAGAAGTAAAATCCAATATTAATTCCAAACAAAGCAAACAAAACACAATCACTGCCAATCGTGGCAATATAATGGAAATCAAAGATCGCTCGGCCTTTATATTATAGTTCTCATTTATCCATGGTTTTGCTTTTCATAGTTTCAGTCAGCATGATATGAGATATCAAATGGAAAGTTTCAGAACTACATAATTCATAAATTTTAAATTACACGATCTTCTGAGTTACAGGATGAAATTTCACATTGTGCCGTCTGGGACATGAGTCATCTCTCTGTCCAGTGTATCTACATTATGTGCTGTACCTGACCTGCCCAGGAGTCACTTAGAGGCCATCTTGGTTCACAGATTACTGGCCAGGGCATGACAGGCTCGCGTGTGAGTCACGCGTGTGCAGAAGCCTCATGCGACATCACAATGCCCATGGCTTTTGACTCACTTCTTACCATTTTATCACTTCCTATAATCTCATGTAATCTCGAAGGAAGAAAGAGTGGGGCAATAAAATATCCAGAGAGCATATTCACATAACTTGTATTAACTGCAATATTGTTGCAGTTGTGTTTCAATACTAATTATTGTCAATCTCTCTTTGTGCTTAATTTCTGAATTAAACTTCATCACATGCACATATGTATAGATAAAAGCACAATGTGCATGGCAGTCAATATTATGAAGGTTTCAGGCATTCTCTGGGGTCTTTAATATATTTCCTGGAGATAAAGGCATGTACTGTATAATTTTCCATTGTTCAGGTTTCAATATTATTTGAATTTTAATGGGCCACTTAAAATTAAGTGTCTTAGTTACTTCTTTCATTGCTGAGACAAAATGCTGGACAACCAAAGTTAAAGGAGGAGAGGTTTATTGTAGCTCACAGTTACAGAGGTTTCAGTTCGGAGTTGGCTGACGCTAAGACAGGGTGGCAGGGTAGAGGGGCATTGTAGCACAAAAACATTTCATGGTGGGTAGAAGGCAGCAAAACAGAAGGCAGCAAGTAGCAAAGTAGGGAAGCAGCAAGCAAGGGACAGAGAGACAGACAGACAGACACACACACACTCAGAGACAGAGACAGAGACAGACACATGGAGAGACCCCTTTTCTGTCCCTTATTATTCTACCCAAGCTACTTACCCTATGGCAGGGAGCACTTACATTGCAGAGAGAGCCTTCCCATTATCCACACCCAGGACTATGCTGAATGAATCCGTGGACTAATTTACTAATCACACACCCTCGACCCCAGTATCACACACTCCAGATGTTGACTCTTCTGAAAAGCTCCACCCATGATCACAAGAGGCTTTGGGAGATACTTAGATAACAAGCCATAACATTATGCGTAGAATGACTTTTACTATTACCAGAATAAAAACTGTGCTAATATACCATTTGATAGTCCATATGTGTTCTGAGGGTGGAATATAAAAAAGACATGTTTTGTAGGACTTTGCTGTGGTTGTAATATAATCCAAGAAAAAGTCTTTATTTTCATGCATTTGGGAACATTGAAAGTAGGTTATTGCAAATAACTTATTGATAAACCTGAGTATAGAGGTAAAATAATAAAGTAATAAATAAAATAACTGTTCATAGCAAAAATAAAATATCTATATGAGCATAAACATGTATATATTACCTGTGTTTAATTACATAGTAGTTTGTTTCTATAAATGACAAATACTGAGATTTTTCTAATGTATTTTATAAGATCAGAATATTTCCT
The DNA here is from genome assembly GCA_004026965.1 of Petromus typicus. Lineage (NCBI taxonomy): Eukaryota > Metazoa > Chordata > Mammalia > Rodentia > Petromuridae > Petromus > Petromus typicus. Next base: position 57,196 of record PVIR01004309.1, on the reverse strand, counting down.
GTTGCTGCTGTCAGTGTTATTAGTCTGTAATCTTCACTTTGTGTACTCTTTTAGCCATAATTGAGTCCTCCTCTACTTGTTAGCCAGCATATTCCTCATGGCTATAAGATTTGCTGTTAAAAATCAAGCATCTGTCTATGGAGAGATTAGCTTGGCAGAAATAATTCCCACTCTAATATATGCCTGTGGTATATAAATTATAATATTCTTTGTGAACTTTTTTGGTTTCTTTTGCCCTAAATCACTGTATTTATTTGCATACAACCATTATGTTGAAATACAGACCCAAAGTAAATATCCAAGGTATATAAGGTTTATATACCTTGGTATATAATATCCATGGTATATAATATACAAGGTATATAATGTTTCCTTCTGGTAAAGATAACACATAATATATTTCATCATAATCATAGTCTCAACATAATAATATTAATATATTCAGTAGCCAATATAAAGACAAGAATGAGAGATGACTTTTGTATCAGGTAGAGAATTCTTGGGCTCAGACAAGGGAAACAGCTGGAATGTGCCTGAGAAGTCCCAGGAGCAGAGGTGGCAGCAGGGACACTCTGGGAAGGATTTGCTGCCTTAAGGGTGGCCTGTACTTGTCGACTTGGTTGGGGACTGATGTATCCAGCTTATTTGTTTCTGTACCCAACATTTGCTTCATCATGCTCAAAAAGTGCAGAGAAAGTGCAGAGCACATGAGTAATGACTCATTATACTCATCACTCATATGAGTAATGGCCAGGCTCCCCCCACCTCCGATCCCCCACATCCTCATGCTGATTCAGCCTGCGGCTTGTGCCTTCTGAGCTCTATTTAACTCTTCGAGCTCATGCTCACGTTTGTCCCAGAGATGAATCCTACCTTCGGCCTGAAGGGAGAAAGCTTTCAACTTTGCAATGCAGGTGCTGAAACCCAAAACAATCCTGGAATGGTCAGATCCCAAGACCCTTTCACCATCTCTGGGCACTGGCTGCCTTACCTACTTCAATTCCAGCTTCTCCACTCTTCTTTCTGTTTCCTGTGAATGATAAAATTCGAGATAAAGAGCCGTCATTTCAATATTAGACACATGCGCAGTTAATTCTCTATTCTCTGAATCACTAGTACTTCTTAGTTATGGATTGACAAGATATTTAATGTGATAACTTTCATTTTCTACTGGAAGAATAGGGTTAATAGTGTGATGGTTTTAGTAGATGCCATTGGTCTTGTCGAAAATTATGTAATCTGGACCTCTACACTCAGGTTTATCAATAAGTTATTTGCAATAACCTACTTTCAATGTTCCCAAATGCATGAAAATAAAGACTTTTTCTTGGATTATATTACAACCACAGCAAAGTCCTACAAAGCATGTCTTTTTTATATTTCACTCTCAGAACACATATGGACTATCAAATGGTATATTAGCACAGTTTTTATTCTGGTAATAGAATGTGGACTATGTAATGTGGCCACATAAATTTCACACGTCCCAAGTTTCAGTCCATCCTGTCGATTTACCCTGCTTTAGCAGTACTCATAGAACAAAACATGCACACAAGTTTTACAAAGGTAGCCTTAGTAAATTCAGGTTTTCACATATATCCAAAAAGTCAGTTTACTTGTGATTAATAGTAAACCAAAGTAAAACCAAAGAATTATATTTATGGATTATATGTTTATTATTAGAAATGAAGAAGAGATTAAAACATTCTCGTATATATTGAGTTAATATTAAGTAGGATAAAATGGTATGATAGTTTAATTTAAATTTTTCAAGCAATCAAAATTGGTTTGTGAACTTAAAGAAAAAATGATCTAAGAGATTAGTATTTTGACAAAGGCTTGGGGGATGAAGTTCCAGATCAATTTATGGCCAGTGGTGTGTCACTTGAGCTTGTAGATTATATTTTGTACACTGGCCTTGAGAAAGTGAAATAAAAATGAGTGAAGATTTACATCTTGTATTTCTCAGTATTCCCATATCCTCTATTCATTAAAGCTGAGGTGAGTTTGCAGCCAGTTCTGAGGTGGATGTAGAGTCCCTCCTGTTCTTATCAGTTCGTTTAACACCAGGGATGACCGTCAGGGGACGGTTTGGTTTCTTGTTTACTTTGGACACTGCTTTCTCTTCTGGGACCTTTTCTATAGGGCCAAGCCCATCCTCACCTCCTCTCTCACCCACCTTGCTATGCTCTTACTCTTATTTTTATTGTCCTTCTTTGTCATATAACACACTTTCGCCAAATCCAAATCAACCTGATAATGTCATCCTAGTGAATGTGCCAAGCTGTCAGGTCTAAGTAATTTATAGTGGTAAAAATTGTTGATTTGAGAACTAAGAAAACTAGATTTTAATACTAAATTGTGGCTAGCCTTGGAGAAATAACAGTATCTTTTTTATTCACTTTCTTATAAGTGTATGAGATTGAATTTGAAGATTTTCTAGGAGAACATGCTCTTTTCACGTGCTATGGTCTCTGGGTGATGTATCTGTCTTTTCTAATTTATGTAACAGTGGAAATTTTCAAAGCATGCAGGGTGAGAAACTGTGGCCCTTCAGTCAAAAAGAGGAAGGTCATAAGCCAGGTTGTCCTTCAGAGTCCCTTCAGTTAAAGAATGTGAGGTGCTCTAGGTGTAGGTGTAAAATTACACATAACAATCCCACTGAAACAGAAATAGCATCTTGTATTTAGTCAATTAAAATATAATCATAAAACTAAAAGTTTTCACTAATATACTACTTATACTCTTTTAGGGAATATTTATTTTTGATTTTTTATTGAAATCTTTATTGGTACATTACATATACACATCACGATTGCACTCAACAATGATAATTTGTACCGGTGTATAACACAATTTAATTCTCATTTTTTCTCATAGCCCTACCCACCCTACCACCCCCACTCCTTATATACATAAATTTTGTTTCCTTTCTCTTTTGTTATAATCTTAGTATTTTTCCCCCTTCACCCTATTTCGCTTTGAGTATTTTCTATTTCACAATATATAACATACATTCTAGAACTCATTTACATCTTTATTTTATCATACCAGAGAAAAGATATGATATTTACCTATCTGTGACCTGTTTATGTCATTTATGAGGATATTCTCAAGGTACATCCATTTAAGTATAAATGATTCAAACTTATCATTTTTATGGCAGAGTAATGCTTCATTGTGTAGAAGAACCACAGCTTTTTTATCCAGTCTCCAGTTGATGGACATTTGGGTTGTTTCCAAAACTTAGCAGTCACAAACTGAGCTGCTGTAAACATGGGTGCACATATGTCACTGTGATATGAATCTTTTAATTCTTTTGTGTATATACCTAGCAGAGCGATGGCTGGGTCATATAGGACCTCCAATCCTAGCTTTTTGGGGAATCTCCAAACTGATCTCCACAGGGGTTGTTCGAGTCTACATTCCCACCAACAGTGGAGAAGGGTTCCTTCTTCTCTGCAGCCTCGCCAACATTTGTTGCTGGCTAATTCTGAAATGGCAGCCATTCTTTGTGGAGTGAGATGAAATCTCAGTGTTGTTTTCATCTGCATCTCTCGAATGACTAATGATCTTGAGCATTTCTTCATATGCTACCTAGCTGCTCTTATTTCTTCCTCTGAAAAATATCTGTTCATTTCAGGTGGCTTTTTTTTCTTTTATTTAATATTTATTTATTTAAAAAAATTTTTTTTGAGACAGGGTCTCGCTTTGTGGTTCAGGCTGGCCCTGAGCTCAGCCTCCAACTCACATCACAATCCTCCTGCCTCTGCCTCCCGAGTGCTGGGATTACAGGCGTGAGCCACCATGCCCGGCGCTGTGGTATGTGGTACTGGTTGCTGCTGGGTGTGGGTCTCCACACCCAGTATTGTTATGTGGTTACCGCGGAATCGAACCCCGGCCCTTGCGCTTGCAAGACAGGCACCGGAACCTGAGCTAACTTCCTGGCCCTCAGGTGGCATTTTTGAACTGGGTCTTTAAATTTGGGTGGGCTGATTTTTTTAAGCTCTTTGTATATTCTAGATAGTAATCCTTTGTCTGAGGAACAGCTGGTAAAGATTTTTTTCCCACATTGTTGGCTACCTTTTTGCTCTGTTGGTGGTTTCCTTTTGCTGTGCAGAAGCTTTTTAAAAGAATGAGGTCCCATTTGCTGATTTCTTCTGCCAATTCCTGTGCTATAGAGGTTTTGTTCAAGAAGTCTTTTCCTAAGCCAATGTCTTTAAGAGTTTTACCTAACCTGTTTTGCAGCAGGTTTCTTTTAGGGAATATTTGATACTTGATATTTTCTACAGCATTGAGTAGGGAAATTTCACAGAGAGGTGTATAAATAATCTGAGAGTTAGATAACCAGGTAGTGTCTCACATGGGGTTCTTTGAGCAGTATAGCTGGAAACAGTGGTGAAGGGGAAGTCATTTGTTAGGGTGTAGCTGCCAGAAAACAGCAGTTATGGAATGGAAGAAGATGGGTGAGGTAGGGGAAGAAGCCAAATAACTTCAGGAGTCCTAGTCATAGTCCCTGATCTTCCAGGAAACTTGGGATGGCATATTTTACCTGAGATGACATATTTGGCCCAATTCATGATAAAGCTACTGAGCTTAGGAAGTATCTGTTCCTAATTTAGACAAGCTAAGTTCTTAGCTCAGGCTGTTCCTAGTAAAATGCTACTGCCTGGTTTGTTCTAGTGCACATACTTAGTGCCCATAATTCTGGAGGCTGGAAAGCCCAAGACCAAGGTGGCAGAGATTTGATGTCTGGCGAAGGCCCTCTCTCTGGCTCCTGACAGCCATCTTCTTTGCTTTTAAAGGGCTTTCCTGAGCCAGCTCTCTATCTTCTGTTTCTTTAAGGACACTACTCCGTCACAGCTGTCCCACCCTTGTGACCTCATCACAACCTAATTACCTCTTTCCTGGAGGCCCATCTCAAATTGTCATTGGATGAGGGGTTAAGGCCTCAGTGAATGGGTTTTGTGGGGACCCCAAACAGTTGACCTGTATGACTCAGCTGCATCTCTAGAATCCAGTAAACCACCCAGAAAGTGTGAAGTGCTTGATATGTCTGAGAGAAACCAAGACAGCCAGCTTTCAAGGTCAGAGATGCTGGGAAGAAGTGACATACCATGTAATGAGCCTGGCATTTTAAAAAATACTAAATAACAGAGCTTCAAAAATCTATAAAGCAAAATAGTAATAGAAATAGGTAATAGAAATAGATATGAAAAATATAGTGGTATTATTGTTAAAGCATAATTTATTAAACAATTAGACCAAAAAAACTGCAGATTTCAAGTAAAAGGTACCAAATTTGACAAATGGGTAAACTTAAAATTTATATTTATCTAATATGTAGCTCATCTGCAAAACTGCAGAATATATATTCTAATCAAGGGCACCTAGAATATTTCCCTAAATTTGTGCTGTGCCATAAGAACTGTTTCAACAAACCTCAAAGGATTGAAATCACACATACTACATGCCCCAGTTATAGTGGAACTAAGCTGGAAATTATTAATTAAAAAATACTTAAAACCTGAAAGGTGTGGAATTTAATTAACGCACCTTTCAAAAAGAGATCTCAATGGAAATTAGAGGATATTTTAACTCTATGATAACAAAAATAAGAAATTAAAAATATGAGGTGCAACTTAGACCAAAACTGACAGCTTAATTTCAAATATTACTAGTGAAAGAAGGTTAACTATACATGATCCATTCAAATGCCACCTCAAGAATTGGAAAAAAGCAAAAGATTAAACTAAAGTACAGAAAGGAAAACACAAGAATACATGAGTTAAGGAAATACAAAACAAACATGTAATACAATCGATGAGACAGAAATCTTAGCTAAGGATAGTTCAAACAAACTTCATGATAATTTTGAACATTTAAATGAATTAAAAACATCATTTGAAAACAGTCTACACAGTTTTATTCAAGGAATAAAAAGGAAAATATTTCTCTGTCTATAAAAGATAATAAATCCATGATTAAACCATTCCAGCAAAGAAAACTCCAGGTTAACAAGCCTTCACAATGGGAATTCTTCCAAACCCATTTAGTGAAGATAGGACTCTAATCTTACCCATTCTCAGAGAAGTGCAAAAAAAGTTGAAATTCTCCTAACTTATCCTGTGAGGCCACTGTGACCTTGGTGCAACACCATGTCAAGGACAGACAAGAAAGGAAAATTAAAAGCCACTCTCTCTCATGAATATAAATGCAAAACACTCTAAACAAAATATTAGCATACATGTGTGAAGCAAGTGAGACCTGGCTTAGAATGAGAATGTCCCCGATGGGCCGGAGGGTGCCCGTCCTCTGAGAGCTTGGCGGACAGCATAACCAGAGACTGAACACAGGACTCATAGCTTTCTTGTCTGAAACCTTTGTATCCGTAACCTGGACATCCTTCCCGGTAGGGGAGAGGAGCAGAGAGCTGAAGGATGGGGAGAGCTAGCCAAAAAAAAAGGACACTATAGCACAATGAAATTGTCTTAAAGTCTGATTCACTCATAGGGTAATGGAAGATCGGTGCACTGGACACTTCTAGTGTCACATTCACATCCTCTTTCTCCAGACTCTGTTGTGAGAACCCAGTGCAGCTTCCCCCTGTGTGAGGGCTCTTGCTATAGATGTACTGCTTACCTGTGAACTCTCGCCCCTGGCTGATGGGCCAGAGCTCCCCATTGTTTTCCGAGTGGACAGTTCTGAAGTGGGACTCAGAAGACTCAAAAGGCTGTTAGAAGTGTGTGGGATTAGGGATTGGACCTCAGGAACCTGCCATTCTGTCTGAGTCAGAGCACAGTTGGCTTTGGCTTTCTTCCTCCTTCCTCTTTCCCACTCTCTTGCCTTCCATGGCTGCCATGGGGTCTGCTTCCTTCCTGTGTCACTTCCGTTTTCCTCTCAGAAACATGCTTCTTTCACCTGGTGAAGTAGAGCAGTATAGCTTTTGACTCCTGTTCAGAAGAAACCCACATAACTTGTGTAGATTCTTCCCCTTCATGGAAGGGAAATACAACTTCTCACCCCTAAAATGAGAGATGTTCATAGTGAGTTATTTCTAAGGAGTTGATTATGAGGAAGTATTTACAGGGGAAAAATATGACAAAATGATTTATATTTTGTTATTCTTCATTCAAGTGGTCAATGTGAACCTCATCAGTGGTAAGTTATATTGATAGCATGTACCTTTAGTTTGATGTGATGAAAATCATGTTTTACTTTTGTAGTCTTCCCTGGAAAGTATCAGTGAAAAATGTCAGACATACCTGAAGTGAAGAATATTCTACCTGACCAGCCATCCACAAAACTGTCAAGGTTATCAAAAAATAAAGGAATATAAAAACTGTCATGATCGAGATCAACTTAAAAAAGGCAGGACAACTAATGTGTAACATGCTTACCTTAAGATGCCAGAACAGAAAAGGACCTTTAGTAAGAACTAAGGAGATCGAAACAAAGTATGAGCTCATTTCATTCACAAGGGTTGGTTGTAACTCAAGATGGCCACTTGAAGGCTCAGGCTTCTTTCTCTACACAGCCTTCAAAGTCTCTCTCATCCATATAGGAAGAGCTCAGGGTCCTTAGGGAGACACCCGCACAGGATTTGTCAGTTAACCCCACACAGGAAAGGGTGTTGAAATGTTCCTTCTGGAGTTCTAGGGTTAAATCTCCATCTGTGACCATCTGGATGCACACGTGGCTGGCATTCAGACTGTATCTTGAGACTTTGGTTGTAAGTGAAAACTAAATTTTGGATTGTCAAATGTCAGGCTGGTTGTAACTCTAGGGTCCACTGCATACCACATGCAGGCAGGATGTTAATAGCAGAGGATCCTGGGGGGTGGAGAGCATACAGAAATTCTCTGTTACAGTCTTGGTGACTATTTTAACTTTAAAACTACTTTAAGATAAAAAAAAAATTATTTAAAATGTGCTCAAATATTTGGGCTTTATGAGTAGGGAAGGCAAATTGGGCCTGTGACGATGTAAAAATTATATGTGTGTGTGGGAAAAACACTTAAAGAGGCTACCCAGCAATAAAAACCCGAAATGCAAGTAGTGACTGGATGTCATTTTCCAGTGAGGGTGACAGGTGTGAGCAGGAGGTTTGTGGAGTTGGTAACAAAGACTCCAGTTAAAGAGCCCCTTTGTCCCTTAACTTTTCTCTCAGTAGTTGGACTTTAAGAGTTTGATGTCACTGGAAGAGTTGTTTTCTTTGACAGCAAATCACTTCCTATTTGTTTATAACTTTGATATAGTTTTATAAATGAAAATCTGTTTTCAGACTTTATCTCATTTGATTTTTAACTGTAGTCTTTTGGAAGGCTGCCTCGCAGATTGAAGCCCATGAGACGCAGCGCAGTTGTTACATGATTTTTATGAGACCTTCCGTTTGTTTCTCCTGAAGTAGAACCTTACAACAGAGATTCTCTTTTTTAGTGGGAATTCAGTTATTGGCCTTAAAAGGCTAACAATTTAATTAGAAAGCTAGTCTAAAACCAATTTAAGTGATTTGAAGATTTTATTTGATATCTTTTTACAAAATTGATATTAATCAAATATAATATAAAAGTGATAGCATCCGTGGCTATATAAAATTGGCTACATAATTGGCCATTTAAATAGAACCAACTTTAATAGATTATATACAAATTCCTGGTTGCATTAAAAATGGAAAAAAAATGAGGTCAGTTCTGTACGGGAAAGAGTATGTATCTGTGGAGTTTTCCCAGACCCTATTGTTAACCTTGGCTTTGTGTATACCCTTTCTTTCTATTTTTTTTTTAAATCTTTATTGGTACATTATGAATACACATCATCATTGCATTCAGCATTGAGAATTTGTACCAGAATATGACATGGCTTGATTCTCATTTTCTCCCCTTTCACCCCACCCTGCTACCCCCCACCCCCTATATACATAATCTGTTTCCTTAAGCTCTGGTGCTTCCCCAGGGCCTCAGAAGGCCTGCATGGACAGTTCCCACATTGGTGCCGAAGGAGAAGCACCTCTGACTAGCTATTTTCCAGGGTTTCAACAGTCTTCTGGAATTCTCCAGCTGCCCGTGATGTCTTGATCATAAAAGTGCTCAATTAATGAAACCAAGTTCCTGAGTGATGCATTTACGTCACTTTCCTTCACTGATTTTTGGTGGTTTTCTTAATCACCGTCACTCAACATTCTGAAAAATACTGTTTCTCCCTTGATTCCTCCTTCTGAAAAAAATGATAATTCTGTGTGTCCGTGGCTTGAAATCTTTCCTGGATCCTCCATTTTTGTTTCCACTGCTACCACACTAACGCAGTTCTCTGATTTCCTATCGAGGTTATGTTAGTAGGACCATCGCTGATCATGCAGTTTAAGATTTTCTTAAAAAAAAAAAAAAGTTAAAGCTCAGTTGTGACATCTGTGCTTGTTTAAGAGTTTCAACCCCGTCTCTGTTCCTGTTATGGACATTCAGAAATGTGTGTCTCAAAATCCAGCTCAGAGTCCGCAGTGCTTGAGCAGATCGTTTGATGGTTTCAAGAAAATAGAAATTAAAAAAAGAAATAAAAAATTAACAAACCCTCAAAATTTAAATTGCAAAATAATTTACTGTCATTCAATAACAGTTTCTCTTACTAACCCATCTTTGCTTAATTCATGCTATCACTTATGTTTATTATATTCGCTTTTTTGCTGTTAATACTGCATGGCATTAATTCTATGATTAGTATAATTACATAAAAAACTCATTGATGCAGAAAAGCACAAATGAAATAAAAATGCAAGAAACAGAAATTCAGAACAGTGTCATAAATATAAGGAATGACTCCAGTTTTAGAGCAAATAAAAGCTAAACCATATTCAAGCTGAATATTTGAATGTGGTGATTTTGCAGCAACATTTAAATAAGGAAAATACTGAATGTATCTGTAAAAATAAGACTATTAGATGAGTGATTGGTGTACTCTTAAACATTTAAAAAATTCTGGTGAAATTCACGTAACATAAAAGTAGACATTATAAAATGTAGAGTTTGATGGTATTTAGTGGATTCATTGTGAAACCTTTACATTTATCAGGCTCAAAAGTAGGTTTAATATAGCTTTAATTGATATTTTGTGGTCCACCATCTTGATTCCTTTGTCATTTATTTTTCCCTGTCAGAATGTTTTTTCTTTGTCATTACTCTGAGAATTGTAATTATTTATAATAATTTATTTGTAATTATAATTTGTAGGTTAAATAGTATACACAATACTACGCCTCTCTGTCTCCTCTTTTTTTTTTTTTTTGAGACAGGGTCTCGCTTTGTAGTTCAGGCTGGCCCTGAGCTCAGCCTCAAACTCACATGACAGCAATCCTCCTGCCTCTGCCTCCCGGGTGCTGGGATTACAGGCATGAGTCACCATGCCTGGCGCTGTGGTATGTGGTACTGGTTGCTGCTGGGGTGAGTCCCCACACCCAGTATGGTATGTGGTCACCGGGGATCAAACCTGGGCCCTTGTGCTTGCAAGACAGATGCCAGAATGACTGAGCTATATCCCCGGCCCTCTTCTCTTTTGTGTATTGTTTCCACCCATGTATCTCTGACCAATATGTACCCTAACATAGACATAACTATTATTTTACTCATTTGCCTTGTAAAATCATATAGGAAAGAGAGAAGTTACAAAGTCAATATGTAACAATCCTTTCTTTTGTGTTTATCTAAACATTTACTTTCCCATTACTCTTTATTTCTTTGTGTGACTTTGCATTGCCCTATAGCATCTTCTTTACATAAAACCTACGTTTTTGTTAGGTTTGGTCTTTAGCAGTAAATTCCATTATCTTAGTTTATCTAACAGTGCAATATTTTCTCAGATATTATCAAAGGATAATTTGGCCAAATACAGAATCCTTGTTTCACAGTGTCTGTCAGCATTTTAAATATTTTGATCACCATTATTTCTGAGAGAAATTAGCTATTAATCTTATTGAGGACTTCTTGCATGTGACAAGTTCTTTTTCTTGCTGATTTTAGGATTGTCTCGTTGTTCTTGGCTTTCAGTAGTTTGCAGTGTGTCTTAGGAAAGAACTCTGTATGTATATTGTGTGTGGTAACTGTTGTACTCATATTGCATCTACTGAGTTATATCACTTATTAAATTTGGAGAGATATTAGCAATGATTTCTTTAAATATTTTTTCTAAGATATTTTAAATATTTTCCCCTTCTTTCCTGTCCTGGAATTTCTCTCCTGCACGTACTGATATAACTGATGGTGTCCCCTAGATCTTTGGGACTCTGTTCTTTTGTCTTTCTTTTTATTTCCCAAAGTGGCTAATCTCAACTGACCCGTCTTTACGTTTACTGATGCTTCTTCTCTGGACCCAAATGTACTGTGAAAACCCTCCAGTGAACTCATTCCAGTCATCCTTTGCACCTCCATGGTGTCTATTTCCTTTAATAATTACTTCTGTTATTACTCCCTGTTCACTGAGACATCATTCCGTGTTCTCTTTGGCCCTTTCTTCCTGGCTTCCCTTCACTCTCTTTTTAAGTGAGTTGACATTCTTGTCTAGAAAGTGTTATGTTTTTGCTATTTTCTATTAATTTCTGCTATGGATGGAATATGATTTCTTATTTATTTATATATATCATATTTTTAGGAGATTGAAAAATTGGACATTTTGAAGACTATCATTTGCACTGACTCTGTACATCTGACGATCCCTTCCTTGACAGAGTGCTTTTGTTGTTTGTGTGGGTTGTAGTTGTTTATTTTCTTAGGGACTAGTGGCTATTTTTTAGAAAGATTATTAGTTGTCAGATATAGTCTCTGAGGCCCATATGCTTTTAGCTTGTGACCACCTAGTGTGTTGACAATGACCTGGGGCGAAAAAATAAAATGAACCAAAACAAAGACGGCTTCTACTCACTGCACAAGGATACTGTGTTGGGGAGTATGTCAGTCAGGCTGAGTAAAACTGTTTATCTTTCACTTCCTGCTCATGGACATAACCTTACTAATTATGTACACTCTTAATCCCCAAATCGTGTTTTATGAAAGAGTTGAATTGATCTACTTATACATTCAACTCTTTCTCAAACAGAACTTCTCTAGTACAGTTGAAATTTTCTAGCTGATGTTTTTAATGTAAATATTATGACTCTTCTATATATCAAAATTGCGTTGCTTTAACAAAAAAGACATCTCATTGGTAATGTTATGCTGGGGAAGAAAGTATTCAGAAGAAAGTGTTTGTAAGGTTCTTCTACCAAAAAGCGCCGTTAACAACCATGATTATTAGTGGCTGTGTATGTGAAGAATCTTATAAGTAAATGTCTGCAGACTTCTGCATTAGTCAATGTAAGAGCTACTCTTCTTTCTGAGTTCTGATTTTGTTTCTGCCTACATCAAATTGAAGCACTTAGCACCTTTTCAGTCTGGTTGTACTGGATGATACTTACTATAGGGGAAAGCCTATTCTTTGCATATTGATACCTGTTAGTTTGCCATGGTACAGACTGGAAAAGGCCATGATCTAGGGTGAGCAGGATTCAGCAGACGCCAGAAGCCGCATTCACAGAGGCCAAGTGCTGGCCATCTGAATGTCTCTACAGCACAGTGATGTCACATGGAGGCCTCTCACCAATAGCATAGGGTGGACTCTTCATTTTTACACACCAGATGGTCAGTAGAATCTACTCTTCTGCTTGAAAGAGTGCAGGAAAGGTGAACACACAAATTCCTGTAATGAAGTATGAGATGGAAGTGTTTTTAAGGACAATGATTCCCTCAGAAGCTATTTCTATGTGTGGGATGATGTGGGGAATAGAAATGGACATGATCACCTTGGTTAGCCTTTAGCTCCCGCCTAGCTCAGGTAGGAGTGAGTTCCCTAATACTTCAGAATAAACAGATCACTTCAGCACATGGTCTTAAAGTCTGAAATGTAAAACATTAGAAAGGCCAGCAGGAGGTGGGAGGAATCCCTCCTTGTCCCTTTCCCGCTGAGAGAACCATAGAAGGAGAGTTTGTAGTCAAAGGAGGAGGGTAAGACATGAGGAAATAAGCGCAAAGAAGCAGTTTCTCTGAATCCTTGTCCTCAAACTAAGTTCACTAATGGGGACTCTGCAGATTCCTTCCTGCGTGTTTGGACCTCTGACTGCGAATGACGTACTTGGAGCGGGGGCTAAGACAGGAAGCTGCCCTCCCCAAGAGAAGGCACTAGGTCATCCTGTGGCTGAAAGGGACAGACTGTCGTGTGGACAAGACCTCAGAACAAACTGGATGTTGTGTGAGGAAGTCAAGAGCTACTATGGAAAAAAGGAATGCAGCAGGTGGAGGCTTGAAGGTGTGGTTGTGACCCAGACAGAGCAGAGTGCAAGAGGCTCGGTGGTTGAGCGAATTTCTTATCCAGGCAGCAGACCAAGGAGGAAACCCTGGCCCACTGCCTTTAGGACTAATTCAAGGTTGTGGGAAGGGAGATGGCTCGCTATGGGCATTTTACAGCTGAAGGTGACAGAAATATAATAATTGATTGAGTGATCCATGAACTGTACTGAGTTCCTCTGAAATGATTACATTGATTTTCTACATGAGACAGAATAAGAGCTCAAGATAGAAAATTAGATTGCATTAGAAAAAAATGCATTTTTCACACTTGAAGCCATAACAGAGAATTTCATAACTGCAATCTGATTCTAGCAGCTTTGCCTAAGTAGCTTATCTTAGAGATATGGTTAATAACCTGCTGGCTTGTGAGAACCTGCTGTGAATATCTCTTCCCAGCTCAGCATTGCCAGGTTGGTAGCTTGGAATCTGCTGTGGAGGGAGCATTTACACCACAGGAATTGACAAATGCTACAGTTCAGACTCTCCCCCCTCTGAGAACAAGTTATTAAACATCAGCACTTGACTGACCTGAACTTACCACTCACGAGTCAAAATATAATGATGTTGGGGAAAAGACATTAGAATTTCTTCTAAAAACCTAGAGCATTATAAACATCTGAATAGAGACTGGCTGGTTCCCAGTTCTTGATTATTTATTGCTTCAAAGACCTTGTAAATATGTTAGGTTCATTCACAGCACACATCTAAGTTCTCTTGGATACCTCAAGAAGCTTGTTTCTAAGACCGCATAGCAAGTAAGTGTAGCGGGAATATGCATTCCAAGGAAAAACGTCCAAGCCCCCTGCTTTTGAGTTGAAATGCTGGTTTGCTTAATGTTTGGTTTTATGCTTAAAAGGATACACTTTCTATTCAATGTCTGTCTTTGTTCCGAATCGCCAGACATCTCTGGAGCATCTTCTGTTTTTCTCAGTGACCTGCAAATGTGAATTAAGATAGTTTATTTAGTAAGTATCCAGAGTGAAAAGTTAAACCAACTTGCCTTGGAAGCCAAACGCTTTGTCATCAAGCTGGGATTGGCTTAGTGAAAGGTTGTGGATATTCTTGTAAAACACTATGCAACTATCACAAATTGCTATTAGGGTACTTAAATATTCTTTATTCTGTGCTTACAAAATTATGATCATCTCTTTTTTTTTAAATTAACTTTCATGTAATTGCTGACCCACATGGTCCTTGGGTGCAAGGTCTGAGAGTTAGAGGTCCTTGGCTTTAAATGAAAGACTCTCCAAGTCTGGCCCTGTTCTCCTCTCTGCCTTTCTGATCGCCACCCTACCTGCCCCTCCACACCCTTCAGTCCAATTACTGCCATTCTGAAAAATGTGCCTGGCGCTGCTTTGCCCCGATGTCACTCCTCTGCTCGGAAGGCTCGGACCCTTCCTTCTGGCTTTGCGAATCCCACCCAGGCGTAGCATTTCTCCTCCCTGATCACCCCACCTCTGCCAGTGCCTGTCCGCTTTGACCTCTCCCATGACAGATGTCACCTGCTGATGCACTACCTTATTCTTTCATAAAAGATAAATGCCCTGAAGGTGGAAGCCTTATCAGGTGGGATCGAGAACAGGCTCCATAATCAGGCTATGTTCACAGTTTTCCCGACTTTACCAGAGCTCTGGGAAGATTCACCAGTGATTTTAGACCCCTTGGCCGCAATCCCCTCACATCTAAAATGTGAACAAATAATAATTTCCACGGTGTGAACCTATTGTGATAAGCAGTGAGTTAGGACACAGAATGCTCAATGTGGTGCAGAATGCTTGGGTGATTTCTATTCATAGCCAGAACATTTCCAGCATTTCTCTTGATTATATATGTGCTGATAGATTTTGAACACATTTTAGTTTAGGTTTATAGGATGTAAATTGAGGCCTGTAGTGATGATAAATTAGCATGTTACTGATAATTCCTTGGAAATGAGGATATTATTGTTCTCTTTGTTTGAAATTACTGTGTGATCTCAGCTTGAAAACCATAATCAGGGTATGTGGTTAAGGAAGGAATTTCTGTATTCTTTGTTATGAGGTGCGACATTTAGGGGTTTTTTAAAAGATGCCTTCTGATATCTTATGGTGCCTAGAAGTCTTTGACGTTCTTTGTAATATGTTTTTCTAAGAATTAGAAATATCGAAAACCACAGTCAACCCGTTCATTGTATGTGTGACATATAGATATATAACATTTAATTTCTGTCTCGTCTGCATTTTAAAAAGGCACATGGGTAGTTTGTAAATAGTGTTTACATTAGTAAAATTACAAACTTTAACCACTTTGTAATCTACACACAATCCACAGTAATTTAAGTTTTAAGATATTTAATTATGTTAAGGCCCTTCGTTACATCAATATTCAAGAAATACTCATTGTATTAATTGGAATTCAAAACACATTTCAGACACTCCAGAAAAGATTGATGGGAATTAATCAAAAGTATTTCTTAGAAAAAAATGACAGAAAGTGGTTTTAATATCCTTTGAATTGTCGGCTTTGCTCATTACAAAGCTCTGTCATTTTACTTTGTTACCAGTAAGGCAAGACTCAGAGAGCCCTTTGACCTTCTGAATTCATCTCTGAATCCATCTAATTTATTTCAATTGCTCTGAGTTTGGTTATATTAGAACAGTTACAGTTCAGCTAATGACAAGCCTCACTTTTATGTTTGCCCAGTTCACAAAAGTTTAACTAAAGTTGGAATCACATATAACAATGATATTTTAATATGAGATTTGATTCTTAGTCATTGATTTAACAAGCATCAGTAAACTCTATTCTTTTATATCACAAGTTTTTATATGTAGCAAGTTATATTATGGGAACGATAGTATTTGAGCTGCAGTTGACAGGTAGAGAGCAGAAAATCCTGACAGAGTGAGGGGAATGGGAACAACATATAATTCAAATGAAATTACAGAGAATGACAGTAGACTCCGTAGGACCACACAGCACCTTCTGAGGTTCCATGGCCTGCTGGGTTCACATGCCATTCTTTGTCGAATAGGGTGACTTCTATAACTCTGTCAATAGTGATGAGTAGATGGGATATTTAAGAGACATGCATTGAAGTCTACTAGAAAGGGTAGGTCATTTAGCAAGAATACAATTCTGTGTTTCCATCCCCAAAGCATATAAACTTATGCAAATCCCATAGGTCCTGCTTCCTTCATTCCTATCACTTAGGAAGGACTTCTCCCTTTCTGACCCACTCCATAGTTTCCTAAATCTTTTTAAAGGAAGTTTGTGTTGCTTGAGTTTTACATTTAAAATGCTTTCCTTCTTCTAATGACCCTACGGACCACTGGCCAGAAAGTCCCCCACACTAGCACCCTGGACTTAGCTCACTGCCCCACATCTAATGATGTCCAACATCTTACATTTATGGTTATCTGCCAATCAGCAGGCCCTGCCTTCTACATTGCTAAGCTTTCTCAACTACTTCCATGTCTTGTTATTCTTCCATTTATTTGCTATATATTTTTTGGCTACATCCACTGTGCCAAGATCTATTTAAGGAGGCCAATTCCCAGAAAGCAGATACTTCCTTTTCTCTCATTGACTTTCGTCGTGTTTGCCTGTGAGTCAAACATTACGCTTGTTTAAATCCCAGATTTTCTAACTTTGATTAATACAACCACCCCAAAGTATTCATTCTTTGAGCTATAATTTGACCAAGGAGATCTTTCTACCCTGCCAACTAGCAATGTATGCACTTCTCACAATCATCTAGTGGTCCTAATTTTCCTTCCTGTAGTGTTTGGTGTATCCTTTATGGCCATTAAGATCAACTGCTGCTTACCATGCTAGCTCTTGTCTCCTCTTCTTCACTCTAATTCCTAAGACTTTATACGCCACGCTCCAACTCTTTTCTACAATTTGAAGTCCTTGGGTAAGCTGCAGTCTCTCTCCCTTGCAAGATTTGTCTCTGCACTTCCTTTGGGAAAGCCATTATTCTTTCTCATCCTTCTAATTAATTCCACTTAGGAGGTCAGTGTGGGTACTAGTTCTTCCTGAAAGTCGTCCTACATTTTTGAATGTGGGTCAGAGGTCTTTTCTATGTGCTAAATTATAATCTTAAAATCTGATTTTTGATAGAATATCTTGCATTTTGATATAGTGTCATATTGAAATTTATACCCCCAGGGATAAGTTGAAGCATTTTTTTTCACCTGGGTGTTTGAAATAATAAAGACTAAAATTAAGGGATTGAGAAAAGGAAAGAGCTACAAGGAAAATGACATTAACGAGATATGGCAACTTCTACACAGTGTTATTAAAAAGGGGTAATGAGGAATTAAGATTTTGAGTTCAACTGAGTGGAAGTTGGGAATTATGTGGGCATTGGTTTTGATAGGAGGTGAGGTGCCCATTTTTGAAATGTTGCTTTTTAGATATCTATAGGGGGTCCATGAATAGATATAGAGGGAACATTTGGGATTTGAGATATGATTTTTCAAGGGAAAATCAGAAAAAAAAAGATTTCATTTCAGAAACAATCTCTGTAGCTATAGAACTGAGAAATGTGGTTCGCTGAAAATGTAAAGTCAAAGAGGAAAGTTATCTTAGCTTTTTAGCAAAAGTAAAGAAAAGGAATAGTTGCAAGAATTGTAAAAAGAAAATAAAACAGAAATTGCCAGGTCACTGTAGGCTAAAGAAGGAGGAATTTGCTCTGAATGGTAGAAGTTTGGTCTTTCCCTCAGGTCCTTTTGACCTGTGTGAATATTCTAAAGTTACAGAATGTCAGTATAGCAAAAGAAAAGTTCTTTTGCTTTGAAAGTAGCATCCCTGAAGAGTCCTATAAATTGTGAATTTATTGCTGAAACTATTTATACATCATCCACAAATTCCCTTTAGAGGTAATGACCTTCCTGTCATAATGCCCCTCCCATTTTTACATAAAAAGCATAAAATTCTGGAAAGATTGCATCTGGGCTTGCATGTAATTTTGCAAAAATGATAGATTTAAAAATTTCACAAGGGCAATTATACAACACAATATTCTTCTACTCGGTTATGCATCTGTTGAAGGCAAAATTGGTGCCATTAAATGAAAATATAAAGTTCTTGACATTTATGCTTGACTACTGAGGTTAGCTGACTCTAGAAATATTACATTCGTATTTCCTAAAGCCACACATTACAGATTTCTTAAATTAAAAAAAAACAGAATTCTAAATTCTGAACAGAGCTTAGCAACTTGAAACAGACCAACCTTTCTTTTTATAAAAAGAAAACGTGCTTAAGTAAGTGGAAATTTTAGTTTTCACAAGGCAGATTTAATAAAAGGGATAACAACCATGACATACCCCATGCTGGTAACCAGTTCTCCATTTGGGGAGTGAGAAGTATCTGCTCTGTGCAGTGCTTGTAGCTCTTATCATGCACATGCCCGGTGCACCTTCTGCGAGGGCACTGTTTCTTCAGTTGCCACGTTCTCTTCTGTGGTAACAGAGTGTGTGGGAAAACGCAGAGGTGTGGATGAGATTCATAGTATTGCCAGGAGCAATTTGAAATTGCCTGGGCAGAAGCACAACCTATTCTTTTTTTTTTTTTTTGTCTATCTTTTCTGATCCAAAAAATGTTTGCATTAACTCTCATTCCCAGCTGGAAGCACTACTTTATTATGACTCAGTGGATCAATACACACTGAGAACCGTGAACTATGATAGGTGGCCTGACAATTGTCTGAAAGGCCTCATTGGTTTGAGTGGAAATGAGGTTGCTTTGTGAGACTTTTTTTTTATCAAAAGGGATGATTTAGAGCCTTCCATTGTGCATTACAAAGAGAAATAAAATGGAAGTAAACAGAGAAAAATGATGTGTTTTTTTCATCTTCTGCCAGCACTTCTTCATCTTTTACTTCTTGAAAGACTTGATCATACTTCTTCAAAATACTGGCTAACTCAGCTTTGTCTTGGCCAAACCAGAGCACTGTGTACCTCATTTTCTAATAGAAAATAATCAAAGACATATCATTTGAGAAAGTATTTATTTCTCACTTAGGAGATAGAAAGATAAATCCAAACATGTGTTTACAACCATAGGTTAAAATTGGATGGCTCCCTAAAGGAAAAGTACCTGCTTTGGAATAATCCCCCAGCAGTCTTTATACTTGCCTCTGCTAGTACCCTTTGCTGTCCTAGCATGGGGCAGGATCTAAATATAAAGTGCGTTGAAATTTGTTTTACCTGAGAAGGTAAAGAAATTATTTAAAGCATGCAATAACTAAGAATAATTCAAACTGTTCAAATACATGTGGATTCCTGGGAAATAGTGAAATAATCTTTAATTAACTTCCTAATAGCAATATTTCTCTATATTTTTCATAGAGTCATGACCCCTGTGTGTTCCTCTCATTTCCTTCATAGACCGGGAGGCAAATGGAGCTAGTGGGGTGGATGGATGTTAGAGGAAGCAATTCATTGTGTAGCAGAAATGTCCGCAGTCAAAAGCATTTCTAGAATTGAATGTGTGCACGGAGGTGTACTGTACCTTCTGGCTTCAAGCTTGAGACTCTATTTGCATACCACTCCACCATGATATTGCATGATATATATCAATAGATAATGCAGTTTGTTTATATTTATGCACATCTTGACTTGTTTGTACCCAATATCACTGTAATGCTTAGAAAATGCTGAGTCATTCTGCTCTAAATTTGAATGTGTCTCTGTCAGTGCTATAAATCTGAGTAAATGCTTTTTGGATACAAATATCAATTCTAGTTGACCCTTATGTATATACTATACATGTAAGAAATTAATAGTCTACATAGTTCCATAATAAAATACATAACTGACAACTCAGGATGTTAGGCATCTAAACAAAACAGTCATATAAATTCTATGAGTATGTTGTACTACAACAATGGCTGTGTAAGTTACTTTTCTCTCATGGCTGAGACAATGTACCAGACCCAAAAATGAGAGGGGAAGGAGTTTATTTGGCTTCATACAGGTTTCAGTCCATAATCAGCTGGCTCTGCGGCTGGGATGGTAAACAAGCATCACAGAGGAGAGGCAACATGGCGCACACAAGGTAAAAGGAAGCAAGAGAGGCTGTTCATGGGGCCCACAGAGTAGCAAGGGCAGCCAGGGAGAGAGAGTCGGGTCATGGTGACGGAAGACAGCAAAAGCCACAAGCCAGTTCAACACCATCTTTCTGCCCCTTTTATCTTGTGCACACTTCTGGGATTTGGGTGGCACCAAACTCATCACTGACTTGGGGTTGTTTAGTAATCACAGGCCCTGAACCCCAGGATCCCACATTCTAGATTCAACTACCTCTGACAGAGAAAGTCCCACCTCATCCGCCCGAGGCTGTAGGGGGACAGCTACACAAATTGTAGTGCCTCTATCATTCAGTACTGAAATATTGGTTGTTATGATTTTCTTAAGCCAGTTCCTAACCCCTGAGTGTGACATGTAGATGAGTACTTGAGGAATAACATGAAAACAATGCGTTTGTCAGTGTGGTCAAAACTGTGGTATCTGTGAATATTGCTGTAAGTGGGAAAGGTCCTACTGCGATCAGTCCAGACACATTTTCTGCCATGTGATCACCTATTAAATCACTTGAAAACCGTAACTCTTGCTGTATAAAGTAATCACTTGGGTTTTGTCAATCTCCTCCCTGTAAATCCCCATATTTTCTGATTTCCTAACCTCTCTTGTATTCTTTCCAAAATGGCAGCTTCTGTAGGCAACATTCAGGTGGCATCTAAGGATGGTTGTGTGTGGGTTCCTTTGGCATGTGTTGGTAACCACTGCACAGTCACTGGTGGGATCTTTGTGCCCATCAGTGATGTCTGCAGAGTGGGATGGGTGAGTCCTAATACCGGTTGTCTGTTAACTTATGCTACTAAGATCTTTGTCTGTTCTTTTGGGAAAAAACCTTCATCCCTTTGAACTGAGTGAGCCCTGTGATACTCTTTGTTGCTATTCAGATCCCCTTTTGGCTAAGAGATGTATGATAGATAGTTTCTGGGTGTTGTGATGTCATGAGGAATCCCCTCTGCTTCCCTGCCAGCTTGACCCTTCTTCATTTTGAGGAATTACTCTTCAGTGCCTTTTCTGACACACAAATTGTAGAATAGTTAGGTTTCTGGGGGATTATGACTCATTAAATAGAAAAATGCAAAGCGCTTTGTTCTAAAGAAGCCAAAACAAAGCAGTGATCTGTCAAAAAAAAAAATGCACTGGACTGAATGACACAGATAAGGAAGGATTTATCTAAGAATGTACAATAGGAGTCAAGGCTACTGCAGTAGGGAGAGTGAACTCAATTCCATTGCAACAAGTCCACTGAAGCACTGAGCTGAGCTAGTGGAAAAGTGCTAGACACTGTGGGGGAAGCTGGCTGACATGATGAGGCCTTGGTTTGCTAAATGGAACCTCTGGTACTAGGCCCCAGCCCTCCTGCAGAGACTGCAAGAGAGGGGGCCCTATCTTGATGAATACATTTCAAATGGGTGTCTTCCAGGCCCTTGAGAAAGACAGTACTGGATTTTAAAACTGGCAAAAAGGCTGGATAAAGGTTTACATCTGAAGAGAAAGAGACATTTAAACCGCAAGTTTGGCAAAGTAAATGTTCTAAGAAAAGGGAATCCAGAGCCCTTAGTAAAGAAGTTTGTTTCAAATTTAGTGAAACTGAGGGGAATATTATGGCTGCCTTGTTCATACACATCATTAGGAATTTTTCCCACTCCTTGTGAAGTGAAAGTGACCAAGATGAAATAATCCTTTAGAAGGAGTAGATCATGGAATTAAATAAGACATATGCAGAGGCTGAACTGAACAAATTCTCAAGCCCACAGGTAAAAAGCATATGTCATTTATTGGGAACATGAGGCTTTTCCCCACGTGCTTAAGAATTTTCTACTCTTTGGGGGATATACTAAGTACTTTGACTAATCCCACTCTTGAGACTGGTTTTGTACCTTCTGTCTTTGTGTCACTATGGCTGAGTGAAGTTGACTATTCCACCCGTTGTGCATAAATGATGACTGTTGGGTGCAGGATAGTGACTTCAGTTTGTTGACCTAGAAGAAGTGATATGAGGATATTTAGCTCCTGACAGCTTATCATCTCAGTCTGGCTGGGAAAGATAAAAAAGGAGGTGGAAGAGCACAAGCATTCCTTAAGCCATGGTGATATTGCCAGGCTGCTCTTGCTGATGCGTGATGTCATTTACTGAAATGACCTATCTCCCTGTAATAGATATAAATGGAAACTTTTAGACAAGTATCATAATGGGCTCAGAAATAAAAACTTGGGCAGGTCCTGGTTATCACTAAATTTCTAGGCATCATGCATTAAAAACATTTTTCTAAACGTATAAATTTGAATGAAATAAAAACTTACCATGAAAAATCCCCCACAATTATATAGCATAGAATTTGGTGTTTTTATAACTTTATTGTAGCCTTCCAGAGGAAATTTGGCTGTCATTAAATTTACAAATCAAATATATTAAAAATGCCTGAACAGAAAAAGGATGTAAATATTTACTTTTAAATCTGCTGAATTATTAAAGATCTCAGAAATGTTTGATCTGGCAAGACAAAAAGTGGGACTGAAAGTCAGTCTGCCAATTTGCTGCAAGGGAAAATTGATCGACAGCAAAGAACTCAAACCTAAGAGAATTTACTGAAGTATTATTAATTTAGAACTTGCTGGGGAGATGAAGTAAAAAAACATCTCTTTTTCACTGTGTCAAAAATTTCCAAAACAAAGCAGTAAATACGTCTGTGAGATGTAGTTTACAAGTGATTAAACTATGTAACTGCAAAGCAAGTAGTCTGTATGTGAGTGTCTTAGCCAAATGTTTAGATTTTTGGGTTTGAGAATACCACTCAAGGTATTGTGTTGTGTAAGAAGTATTCTGTGACATTATTTAGTTCAGTTGTATTTCCACCTTTGCCACTAGTTTGTATGAATTAGGTGGTCTTATGCCCATATGGCTGCAAATTTATTTCACTCCATTTTGCTGTAAATAACTACTGTGTGCCACATAGTGTTTTGATCAATGATAATGACACACTGTACCTGATAGTGGCTATGTGATACAGCCAGGGTATGTAGTAGGCTGTGCTGTATAGGTTTGGTTTTTTTGTGTGTGTGTTTGTTTTTTGAGACAGGGTCTTGCTTTGTAGTTCAGGCTGCCTCTGAACTCAGTATGTAGCTCAGGTTAGCCTCAAATCACAGCAGTCCTCCTGCCTGTGCTCCCGAGTGCTGGGATTGTAGGTGTGAGCCACCACACCCAGCACTGTGTGGTACCGGTTTATGTAAATATACTCAGAGCTGTTTGCACGGTGATGAAATTATCTACTGACACATTGTTCAAAGTGTGTCCCTGTTGTTAAATAGCCTGATTGTTTTGAGCATCTACTGTGTGTCAGGCAGTACAAGAAAAAAAGAGTACAGGGTATTAATTGGCTTTCTGCCACGGTGACAAAATAACTGAGCATAACCATTTAGAGGAGGGAAAGGTTCTTTTGCCTCATAGTTTCAAGGATTCTAGTCCATGGTAAGATGGCTCTGTTGCTTTGAGACCGGTGGTGAGGCACACACATTAAAGCAGAAGGTTGTGATTAGCAAACTCTGCCCAAGTCAAAGTAGCCATGGACACACACGCACGCAGGCAGGGAGAGTCAGAGAGGCCCTTCGCAGGCATACCCCCATGACCTTCTCCAACTCGCTGGGCCCCACTTCCTAATCCTCCGGCTATAAACTCCCCATTCCTCAGGTCATGGTCTAGTCACCTCTGTGGGCCCCATTTCTCAACAATGTATCATTGTTTTATTGATCAAGTCTTCAATACATAACCTTCTGGGGGACATTGAAGATCCACATCATACAACAGGCAATAAGACTGAGAAGAAGCAACTCATAGGTCAGAGAAACAATGAAAACGGAGCGCGAGCTCAGGGCCCAAGATGCGGGAAGTGACGGGAATCAGCCATTGTCCCTGAAGGGCCTGGCAGGAGGAAGCCCGAAGCCTGACTTGGCAGCACTGAGTCCTCGGTGACTCTACAGGAGCAGTTTCAGTGGAAAGGTCGGGACGAATAGTCTAGTTGGAGTCGGCCTGAGACAACAGATAAGAAACTGCGTGGAGGGACACGGACATCTTATTTGAAGAGAATCAAAAGAGAAGGAGGGAAAGAGTAATAGAAAGGGTCCCCGGGAACATTTCCGTTTCCTTTTAAAGTGGAGAAAACAATAGCATGCTGATTAAGTGGACTGGTGAGAAGGATCCATTAGAGAAAATACACGACGTGGTGAGAGACTTGTGGGCGCTGTGGTCCTGCGCAGGTTCAGCCCACGTGGAAGGGGCCGAGGATCCGCTCGTGGGCCTGGACGGCACAGGGAGCCCGGCGCAGGCACAGCCTTCTCAGGCTCCTGGCTGGGTCCCCAGAGCTGGGCGTCCCTTACCTCTGCCCCTCCCTGCCGGCGTCCCTCAGGCGGCCTTTCCCCCGGAGCTGTGTGGTTTCATGCCTGCGTCCCCTGCAGAACTTCCAGCAAGAGCCTGGAACGACTTCGCTGGCTGGAGTGAGGGTCATCTGTCCTCTCCTTAGACAGTCACTGAGACCAGGATGGAGGCAACGCCAAGCTGCAGATGTGACCGTGAAAACAGCCAGCAGCAGTAACATACACCGCATCAATAGAGTCTTATTTCCTCCCGGCAAAAAGAGCTACTCTGATAAAAAGACTCGGCTGTTAAATGGCTCTAAAAAGTGTTCCAGGGACAACACATCCTATTTAATGGAACCAGACAAATATTGGCACCAGGTTCCTTCCATTTTCTTACATTATTGCAATTTAGTGTTGAAATCAAAATGATCTGAGCAAACTTTAGACTCCTGGGGGAAGCTGGGTGAAACCATACGTGAAGAAACAAATGTTAATTACCTTGGAGGGAAATCTCCTTGTGAAAGTTTATGGAAGCTCATCATTTTCTGGGAGTTCAAATGGCCTGGTGACACAGGGAATGTCACCAGGCAATGGTCGCATGTGCTTTATGTCCTAGGACATCTGCATCTTCTGCACTTAAACCCACTGAGAATGAAATGCCTCTCGACCGTTCTGTGAAGTCCCTACCTGTGTCAAAGTGGCATGTCACCTGCACTGGTAACCACCACAGATCACATCCATGATATTTCTGAATATTCCTGGGGCATAAGGTGATTCATATGTACATATATTTGATGTGATTGAGTTTACTGGTACATTTTATATAAATATTATGATCACATTAAGGTTCCAACCAATAGTATTTTTTCTTTTCTTACATTTTCCTGAAACTGTAAGATGTGACCCCATGACTGGTAGCAAATGTTGGTGACATCTAGCAGTGGGATATGTGACACATAAATATAATTAGGGCATCCAGGTTATTGATAATTAACATGGCATATGTTTGAATATATTCTTAGGATGAAATTATACCACAATGAAAAAATTATAGCTGAAATTACTCTAGTAGTGAAAATGAAAAAATGGGTAAAAATAAAAGGTAATTTTCATCCTTATACAAATTAAAAGTTTTCAAAATAAGTAATTTCTCATAATATTGGCAAATTTTGCTTCTATAAATACTTTTAGTCTTTAGCAGAAGCAGTGTGAAAGCGTATTTCACACTGAAATACTCTTAGTACTCTTAGTTTTAATAATCAAGTTTAATACGGCAGATACAATTTCTGGTAGTGTTGTCATGGAACAGGCACTGGAAAATGTTTAGTTGATTATCTTGTCTTATAACTGATAGCCCCATTACTCTAGAAGTAGTTTTCCTCCAGAATCAGATCAGAGGGTTGCTGGATTATGTGGTCATTTAGTCACAAAGTTTTTTCATAGCCCAACTTTACTGTGATTACAACCCTTTGGAGTTAATAGCAGTAATAATTTTTCACAACTCAAAAAGTTACAACTGCCATATACTCTTGTGCTTTCTGGATAAGAGAGAAATCAATGGGCATCTAATGTGCTTTAAAAATGTAATCCTCAGACCAATGCTACAATATTTAAGGATCTCATGAAGCAGGAGAGTTGTGTTTTTAAATGTTAATTTCCAGGCTATAAAATGAAGAGTTAAAAAATTTGTTTTCCAATTGAATAGATGGATGACATTGAATTAATTGTGCCAAGTCTCAGTAATAAGCTGATGACAGGAGAAGAAGGAGGACAGGATAGGGAGAGAGAATCTCTGGACTGGGCCGGAACTCAAACCAGAGGGGCAAATTCTTGTTTGTGCTTAATGGATTAAGTTTCAGTAACTACAGAATAGATGGAGTTAGGAAAAGATGCTCTTTAGTTTTATAGGTATTGGTTTACTGCGATATTGAATATATTAGCATATTAAAAGCACATTAAGGACAAATAACACTTGACTAGCAGCTGAAAGGTTTAGTTAATAAACAAAATAAAGAATTCATTATAATGTTTTATTTCTAGTCATTCAGAGTTTACAGTTTGCTAGAGTTAGCCATCATTTTCACCATTAGAAAAGTAAATATGCTAACAGTGTATCTCCAGGCAGGAAGTTGGATGGGTCACGGCCACTCACGGTGCTGCGTAGACTCAGCGGTGCTTGCATCTGCACCTCTGCTGTCCGTACCTGTCATCGTAAGCTGGCATACCACAGTCTACTGCGATCAGTGTTCATCTTCCCATCTTCCCATCCACCCATCTGACATTGTCCATGTTGCTGTTCAACACGTGTCTTAAAATCAGAACAAGCACACTCATTCCCACACTTATACTGGGTATCTATACAGAGCCGCACGGTTTAAACCCCACTAGGAATCTTTGTATTCCCTGTGGCCAATTTATCCTGCTGAAGTTACTTGGTAAAGACTAGGGGTATGCGGATTTCCATTACTTTATCAGTGTACCTTGTTAATGATACAGCTTAATTTGCATACCGGTAGTACCCTTTCACCACAGGTAAGAAATTGAAATGTTCAAGGTCAATTAACTGCGAATGTTTCAAGTTGGCGAGTGGGGCTGTAACTGTGAGTGATGCTGGAAGAGGGAGCGGCCGGCGAGGGGCTCCTCTTCCTACTGATGAGAATTGATGAGCCAATTTTAACACACTAGGATCATGTGGGGTCTTTCTTCCTTGCTGGGCTTCTCTCATTTGCTTTTTAAATACTGGTCTATTAAGGTATGCTGCAGTGCTTACCAGAGAAATGCTATGAAATTTCAGATTGAAAAAAAAAAAAGCATTTCCTCATTAATGATTTTAGATCATTACAACTAACTAGAAAGAGCAAGAAGCAAAGTAATCAGTGTTCTCTCCAAGGTATAAGCTGATACAGAAAAGTTCCAAATGTTTCTTAGAACTTCCAAGTGAAGATGGTAGCTGCCTGGAGGCACTTTTCTTTCCTAATGTTTGATTCCAAAATATGAGATATACGCAGGCGTAGTAGTGTGAGGACCAGGGATGCATGGTCAGCAGTGGACGCCAGGGGTTCGGTACGCTCTGGGTGTGACAGTGGGATGAGATAGGAAAGCAGGGGGAAGTAGTCACCCATTCACTGCCAACCAGAGGGAGGGAAGCTGACTGTGCTGCCTGATAGATAAGTCCTATGACTTTTTGATCCCTGTTAGTGCCGTCTTTTCTATATTGAATGGAGCTACCAATTCCCACTTACATATCACATCGAAGAGAGGCGCTCTCGTGTCCTTGTTAAGAGCATGGTGCCTCTTGCCTGCTCTGTGTACAAGGACAGGATGTTCTGTATTATCTGACTCATTTTCTGTTAAATAGGTTGCTTTGAGAATTGAATAACGGTGCTTCACAGAGGGTGCCTGACACTAAATACTCACTTGCTGACTAAATACCAAGTCACCCCATAGTAACATCAGTGCAGGAGGACAGACGCAGTGCCATCGCGTCCTGGGAAATGAAGTGCAGGGGGAGAATCGGCTTGGATTTCAATGTGACGCCATGTAAGCAGTTCCCACTGAGATTGGGGAACTCCCTGGGCTGCTTATGGCAGGGAGCCATTCATGGCATGCACCATATCATCTGCGAGCAATTTCCATGAAGAAAACAGGCCACAGGAATAAGTGGCCCTTGTGGGAAGCGGACAGCCATGCAAAACAAAGGACATCAACACCCCTGATTCACCCCAAGGCGTGCTGCCCAAGAAGCTCCATGGCTGGATTCTAGTGTCACTGAAAGAGGTAGAAGGCATCAGTGACCTGGAAAACCCTTCTTCATGTCACAGGTTCTTCAAGGGCAAATATAGAGCAAATTAAAAGTAAAACCACACCTATAAAAATCGCAGTGCATATAAAGTATTCTGGATCTAAGAAAGAGAGAGGGTTGTATTTGTGAAATATGGAACGAAAGATACTTTTGAATAATGATTGGCTTTAAGGAAGATCAAAACTTTAGCAAAAGGTATCTGCTTCTAAAACAATGGTGGGAATCATATGATAATGGAAGCAGGAGTCACTGGGATATCATCAGCAAAGGATATTTTTGTAACATAATTAAAAATATTATTTGACTGGACGTTGAGGTCCTGGCTGGAGACTGACCCAGTCAGTTTCTTGAGTGACTTATCAACACCTCAGCTTCCTTTGTTGGACTCTGACCTCTGGGGTCACCATGCTTCAGCCATTATCACACAGAGCCGGGCACCAGAAAACAAGAGGCTGCGCCTGTCATAGACCCTTCTAGAGGGATTATTCTCATCAGCCAAACCACAGGGAATCTGCTAGCCCAGCCCACCCCTCCTACTGGCCTCTGTATGCTACCTCCTAGTCTTCAGCTCGTTGTCTTCCTATCTCCTGGTTTAATGCTGTGTGCCCTGCTTTGGAGCCTTCACTTGCTTAGTTACAAGTGACAAAGAGCTCTGCCTGTCATTTGTGAGTGCCACTGTGTTGGGTTGTACCATTAAAAGGATCTTTAAATCTTAAAGCCTTTTGTCAGTACAGGCGGGTCCCTTCAGACCTCCCAGTGGGACGCACTCTCATGGTAATAGGAAGAACTTACCGAGTATCTCTTTGAACTAAGGCTGAATTCACTATTTCATAAAATAGGTCACAGATGTCAAGAATAATGTTTGAATGAAAATTATATGTAAATTCATGGTAATTTCTACTTAAAATTTCAAACCTTAGTACAGCCTCAGAGTGGGTGCCAAATGACTGGGGGAAAGAGAACGTATACTAATATTCTCATTTGGGATGTTATATAAAATAGGTTGAATTTTAATAGATATTGAGTAGCAGATAAATGGATTCTGGAAGGTCTAAACTATTTTATGACTTTTACAATGATTATATATATTAGTTACATGACTAGGAATGTGAATATTAAAATAAGTGAAGTTCCCCAATTATAATAAGTTGGAAAAGGAAACATTTTAACAAGACAGTCAGGAGCTGGAGCTAGCTGTAACACTCTGATACCTATCAGGTAAAACAAAACACAGATTTTGTCCTACCCATTGTTCCTTGGATGTCTAGTGTCTATCAAGCTTCCGTTTTTCTTCTCTGAGGGCCCGTCTCTGGCTTTCCAGCAACTGGCTCTGCTAGTTTTCCTGGCTTTCAGCCTGTCCTCGCACCCACAACATGACTGCTCAGATGGGGTGCAATCAAGGGTACGCTGGTACACTGGCTGGGTGGGAGCAGGTGCTTAATAGTAAATTGGCCGATTTCCTCTAAGTACGCCTGCCATGGCCAGATGTAAAAAGGCTTATGTTTAATAACTCACTTGCAGAATTGCAAACTGAACAGTCATCTCTTTTACAATATTGCAAGCCAATTCCACCCACCACTGAGTGGGACTCTTCATTTGCTCTTCTGTTTTCCCTGAATTTGCCTCACCATGTGCATTATCCGATTATCCACGTTGCACTTCAGCCATACTTTCTGCTGTCAGTCCCCCCACGCCCCTGTGAGACTGTAAACTCTTTGAGGGCAGGATCATCCCTCGACCATCTTTGCTTTCCAAGGTTGAATGATGTACTGTACTTTGTTCTCAGAAATCTGAAGATGATCAAGAGTGGTTTTCTAGATATACTGGAACTGGATGATATTCCTTTATATTCACCCCTGGGAAAAAGAACTGAAGGCCAGACTATTACTCGGCTCTGCGTATGGGCAAAAACATGCTATTTCTAGCCATGTACAATAAATTCTTTATTCCTATATTTTCTATAATTATAAGAAGTCTCATAGTGTGGAAATTTCATATCTTAGAAACCTTAAATTCCATAGATAATATAAAGTTTTACTTGCATTTTTACTCCACAGTGGATTTTTACCTAATTCTTCCTTCCCAATTTTCTTCTGTTTTGACAAAAGGAGCTGGTGGCTGGTCTCCACTCGTGTCGAATAAATACCAGTGGTTGCAGATTGACCTTGGGGAGAGAATGGAGATCACCTCCGTGGCCACCCAAGGGGGCTATGGGAGCTCCAACTGGGTGACCAGCTACCTCCTGATGTTCAGTGACAGTGGCAGGAACTGGAAACAGTACCGACAAGAAGACAGCATCTGGGTATGTTTCTTTAACAAAAGTCAGAGTCTCTTAAGAAAAGAAGTCCTGTCTGGTCTTCACAGCAGCTTGATTGCCAATGTTTTAAGTTGAGATGCATAATCTTCAGAAATACTTTGAAAATAGTTTCTAACAGAAAACATGGTAGATATTCATTTTCTAATATAGTTCATGGTGAATTCATGAAAGTAATACAGGCAGATTTGTTTCAGAGAGTTCTCAGAAGTAAAAAAGAGTCCATTAAGTAGTGCACAAACCTAAGAAATAAACAAGACTTGTATTTTAAATTATTAAATTAGTTCAGTAGCAGGGAGGTTTTACATTGACTAGTCAAAGAAATGTATTCTTTTGACAACTGTGAGATTTCTGAAACCGTCAAATATGAATACTCTTGGGGTGTATATATGTGTGTGTGTGTGTGTGTGTGTGAGACTTTTCTTTAGGCCCTCCGTTAGTCTCTTTAAGGTATATCAAATGCTGTGTTGTGAAGGAGTGCAGTCATTCTAAGAGGGGAGGCTGGGGAAAAGGCCGTTTGTGACACTGTGTGTGTGTGTGTGTGTGGTTGCAGTTGACTGACAGTATATCAACATCTGATGAAAAAAGGAAGCTAAAGGAAGTTGTGTGATGGTAAAGAGGTCAAGGAATTCTTTCTTGTTAGTGTGGAAAGGTATTTGTTTGGATCTTCTGTGGCCCCAGGACAGCACACTGCCGTACATGCATGCATGCACGCGTATGCACACACACACACACACACACACATACACAGACACACACACACACACACACACACACACACACACACACACTCGGCTGAGCTTCTAGATTGAGACAAAATGAGGAACTCAATGAAGCATCATCCTTAGCAGACAGACAATTCAGAAGCCTATTTGGGCTCATAATGATACTTTTCTTTGACCTGTCAATCGCTTCTTTTTAACAGACCTCCTGGAGCTACATGCGACACTAGATTCACTGAAGAGGTGAACTGTGAGTTCCCACCTCTGTGTCTCTGAAACCCCCGGTGGCCATCTTTGATTCAGTCTGTGTTAACGGACACGCACTGAATCAAAGGGAAGTTGCCTCGTCTTTCTCCACAGAGGACAGTGAGCTGGAAGACACAGGCGAGAAGTGTTTTCAGGGAGGGCTACCTAAAGGCAAAAGCAAGGTGCAGGTGTGTGTCAGAGTAAGGAAAACCTCCACATCTGGATATTGCAGTGGGGTGAATTCCGTGAGAACCATTCACACGAGGCACAGAATAAACGGTAATTATGAACCAATAGCACTGAAAGCTTAATGAGGTATTTCTTTTAAATAGGTGTTTAGATTTTATTTTACTCTTTTTCTAAATTAAGCATTGGATTTTAAACTAGATAGGTACTGGTTAATGTGTCTTAGCTTTTAGTGATGTTAATTAAAATGTATATTTGATATGTTTTAAAAAGTGGTAGGTCAGCCATGGACATTTTCTTTTGCTTGTTCACCAGGCTTGGGAAAAGCCAAATGTAGGCACTACCATTTGCATTTTTTGTATACTTCTGTTAAGGGTGAGATGTGCAGAGGGGAATAGTAACATGAGCGATATTCTCACTGATCCAAGCCAGTAACACTAAAGATGTGTCATCTACCACAGTGCTGTTAAGGACATGTAGCTTGTTAGACTCTGCTGTAATTTGTGGGTTTACTGTCTTCCCCTCTTGAGCATAAGCTCCCTGTGGATGATGGCTGCCTTCCAACCTCGCACCTCAGCATTTCCCAAGCATAGTGGAACCTGACATGTCACGCACAATTAATTACTAAATGTTCAAGGAATGAGTGAATTATGAGTAAATGAAATATACTTCCTTATAAGATATTCTTCTGATTACACTAACTGAAAGCTATTCTCTTCTGCATCCATCACCTTTTCCTTTTAAAGTGTTTTTTTGGGGGGGTACTAGTTTAATAGACTGAGATTTAGAATGTCGCTTTTCTTCTTTTCTTGTGGTATAGTTTTCTCTTTTTATCTTACTGCGCTTTTTGGTATCCATTGTCCAGTGCGGCATATGACTTTTGTTGACCAAATTAGTGAAAGAGCCAATAAGTGAAGGAATAGCTCTGGATATATTGATTTCCTAATCAGTGCCTAGCTTCATACAAATTTCTGGGAGGTGCTGAAAGTTTATGTTAGTGCTGTTGAAGAGTTATAGCGCATCCGATCACAGCCAAGAATGATGCGGGGAGCACGCAAGTGTTAGATACAAACTCCTGAGAACTTGGAAAGGGAACTGTAGACTGAGCTTCTTTAAGAAGAACCTATAAAGGTCTTAAAGAAGCCATTATAATTCATATTACGGAAACAGTAAGAAAACTATTTCATGAGGTTGGAAAATGAAATTATAGACCTACATGGTATCTGGAGATGGTGCTGCCTGCCTAACAATCAGTGAGACTCCTGCTCAGATGGGACTATCTGGAGAAAGATCGGATGATAATTTTGCATCTGAGAAGGAAAGTTCATGTTCATGACTAACTCGGAACATCAAGGTTAAAATTCCCATAGTGCAGCAGGTACCGCTACCACACATAGCATCGGTAATGTGACTGCACAGATAAAACAGCCTCGCATCTCCAGATCAATTTCTCTTTGTGTATAAATATTTAAATATATTCATATACAAGTGTTTTACTTCTCTATCTTCTGTTATGTGTTTATAGATGTGTACTTGTACATCACTGTATTATACTTGTGTGTGAAGACTTGTATTTGTAGATGGCTCCAGCTAGTCCCACTGAGCCTGCAAAGCTCATCTACCCTGAGACACTGTGAACCCGCAGGGGCAGCTTCTCCTCCATGAAGCTACTGTTGCTAAAGCAAGAAAAGGGAAAGATGCCAGACTGTGCCCTGGGTCTTGACTTTCCACACAAAACACTTCCATGTGAACTTTATTTTAGAAAAAAGACAACCTTAAATTGGTGTGCATTGTGAGAAATTTAACACTTTGTTGCATCTTACAATTGGGTGTTTCCTAATTTGTTTTGCTATTTGGTTCTTTTTTTCCTTTTCTCAGTTTTTATGGATATTATGGGATGTATATAAATTATACAAGACTTTCCATTTTCCTTTAACAGCACTACGATCTACTTCAGACCACATAAATAAGTCTCTGACAAAGTTAGGGAACACTTGGGCATGGTGCAGGTAGGTGATAGAAAGAGAGGAAAGCGTCATGGGTCTGCCAATGAGCACAGTGAGAACCATCAGTATCCACAGTGATGCTGCGTGTGGAGTCTCGTTGTCCCTCCTTTGACTCCCATCAGACCCCAGAAAGAGCAGTGACTTCTGAACATCTGAAAGAATTAATAAAATGCTGTCATTTCTTACAAGAAGACTGTAGGAAGAAAGACAAAACATTTTAATTATTATAATAGTATTATAGTATAATATAGTATTATAATATTAACATAGTTATTATAATAGAAATGTAACCTTGATAGGTATATATTTTTATTTAAGATTCATTAAAACATTTCTTCAGAATAAAATTTATAGTCTCCTGTTCATAAAATATAATTTATACAAAGTACTCTGCTGGATGGTGAATAAATATTTTATGAGAATTTAGAAAATGCAAGTTGCTAAAATTACTCCTCTTAAATTGAAGACAAAATAAAATCATGCAACAACTATGATAAAAAGAGTCTTTCCAGCCAGTTTTATTGTAAATGGTTGAAAAAGTAAATGTAAGATATAATTTTCAGTCATTTAAAAACAATTGCTGAAATGTCATGAAACTAACATCTTAGGAATTATTTTAGGTAGACTGACTTGTACAAGGACTTTATAACCATATTCTCTCAATTCTGCCCGGTATGCCTGAGGTTCTTATCTCCTATAGAGTTTCTCTGCAAGGCGTTTAGTGGTGGTTCCAGTTTGATAAGTTATCAGTTGAATATGTTCGTGAAGTACAAGAATACCTGACTTTTTAAACTGACCAGCTGTACCTGATTTTTCAAAGAAAACTTTTATTATATCCCTAGGTTTAGTGTATCATTATGGTTATTTTTTTAAACTGAAAGTATGCAATGCCTTGATTCTGACTTTGGCTGGAGGATGTCATGGATTCCTGCTGACATAGCACAGTCAATTAGATTGAAGGACTTACTGCCTGTCACAAAGTATTCAAGCCATTCTTGCCACCCGAAATGATTGAGCTGTCAGCTCTGTAAACCAGATGGAATATCCACACTACCTGTAAAGCTTTTAGCGTATGTTTGTTTCAAGGCTAATAAATTAGTGCCTTGGGAGTTGAATGGAAACCCTGGGGAGGCAGAGCTGTGAGCAGGATTTGCACTAAGCCGCTAAGCCCACTGGACTCCTTTCCTTGCACACAGCATTTTTGCCACACCTTTCTCCATGTTGAGCCTTTGTTCTGGTGACCTAAACCTACAAAAAGTGTCAGCACTGACATAAAGCACAATAGTACTAATGCTCTGCGTGTCAGCATGTCAGACCGTCAAGCTTAATGCATTGCAATACTTACCTCAGTTCTTGGAGAACGCCTAGGGCATGCCTTGCGCTCCTGCTGCCTTGCAAGACACTAATCCCAAACAGATATTTTTAATTAAAGTCTACATTATTTGTCTGTATCTTCAGGACATTCCCTGTTTAGATTTCTATTTGAGTTCTCCACCTTTTGCAAATGATTAGCCTAGTGGAGCATGGTGACAAACTGACTGCATTTAAAAAAATCATGGTAAGAACACTTAACGTGAAATTTACATTCTTAAAATTTTTCGTAAGTGTACAATACACTATTGTTAATGACAGACAGGATGCTGCACAGCTGCTCTCAAGGACTGAGCATCCCGAGAAGTGGAACATTACACCTATTGAATGGTGACTCTGCATTTCACTTTCCTCGCGCGTCCTGGCAACCACCATTCAATTCTTGGTCTCTATGTGCTTGACTGTTCTAACTTTCTTGTCTACATGGAATTAAGTAGTTCTTGTCCTTCTGTAGATGGCTTATTTCACTTAATATAAGTTCCTCAAAATTCATCCATGTTGCCACATTAGCTTAAGTTCTTTCCTTAAGAAAAAAAGTGGAAGAAGATTCCATTGCATGTGTATAACACACTTTCCCCTCATTCATCTGTCTATGGGTCTTTATGTTGTTTCCACACCTTGTTTATTTTGAGTGTTGCTATGCGGAACATAAAATACTAATACCTGAGGTCCTGATTTCAATTCTTTTGGATAAACAAACATCCAGAGGTAGGATTGCTGAGCCACATAGTATTTCTATTTTGTGTGTGTAATTTCCACACTGTGTAGTATTTTCCATAGTGCCCGCACCATTGTGAATTCTTAACATTAAAAAAACATAGTGAATAAGGAGTCAAATTTCTCTATGATCTCACTGACACATCCTTATCAACACATTTCCCCCTCTGATTTTTAATAATTAACATCTGACAAGTGTGAGTTGGTCTCTTGTTATGGTTTTGATTTGCATTTCCTTAATGACCATTCATGTTGGGTAATATGTTTTTGTTTCAATTTTGAGTTGAAGAAGCTCTTTGTGTATGTTTATTACATTCTTGTAGTATATTTAATTTCTATAAATGAACAATGAACTATCCAAGGAAGAAACTTTTTCTTTCTTATTAGTTTATTGGTACATTTTAGGGATACATTATGATCACATTCACTATTGAGAATTTGTGCCTATACATGATATATTTTGATACTTCTTTTTCCCATTCCCCTGCCCTCCTTTCCACCTCCTTGTATACATCAACTTTCCCCCTCATTTTTTCTATCAATTTTTTTCTTTCTTTATTATAGCTTACCTGCCCTCCCTAGTTATGTTTCTCCCTTGCATACTTTCTTCCTATTTTATATTTAGTACCTGTCATACATTTTGGACTTCATTTACACCTTTGGTTTCTCATACTAGAGAAATGATTCTCATACTAGAGAAATTATGAGTATAGCCTCAAGATGCACCCATTTAGCTATAAATATCTCAAATTTATTTTTCTTTATGGCTGTATAGTACTCCATTTTATTTTTTTAAAAAACACATCTTTTTCTACTCACCAGTCAATGGGCTTTTGGGCTGTTTCCAAGATTTAGCTATTACAAACTCTGGTGCTATCAACATGGGTGCATATATGCCACTGGGGTGTGATGCTTTTAATTGTTTTGCCAGTATATCCACCAGGAAAATAGCAGGGTCAAATGGTACCTCTAATTTTAGTGTTCTGAAGAATCTCCACACTGGTTTCTGTAGTGATTATACCATTCTACATCCCCACGAGCAGGTGGAGAAGTGTTCCTGTCTCCCCACAGCCCTACCAGCATTTGTTATTGGTTGATTACTTGATAGCAGCTGTTTTTTACTGGAGTGAGGTGGAGTCTGTGTTGTTTTCATCTACATCTTTCAAATGACCAAGGACACTGACCATTTTTCATATGTTTGTGTGCTACTACTACTTCATCTGAAAAATGGCTTTTCATTTCAGATGCCTGTTTTTGAATTGGGTCTTTAAATTTGAGGGTTCTGATTTTTAAAGTTTTTTTTTTTTTTTTGTATTCTAGACAATAGACCTTTGTATGAAGAACAGCTGGTTAAATATTTTCCCCCACATTGTAGGTTAATTTTTTGCCCTGTTTGTAGTTTCTCTTGCTGTGCACAAGCTTTGTAATAAGATCCCAGGTGATTCTTTGTGTTCATGCTGCTGAGTTTTGTTCATAAAGTATTTTCCTATGTCAGTGTTGAGAACAAGACAAGGATGTCCACCATTGATACTCCTGTTCAACATAGAAAATGGAAAGACATCCTCTGTTCCTGCATAGGAAGAACCAATATTGTCAAAATGGCAATATTTCCAAAATTGCTATATAGATTCATGGAAATCCGATTGAAATCTCCACAGTATATTTCACAGTGCTAGAGAAACTAATCCAAAAATTCATCTGGAACCAAAGAAGACCTAGAATAGCAAAAACCAATAAGGACGTTCAAGGGGGTGTCATAATCCCCCATTTGAAACTATACTACAAAGCCACTGTGATAAAAACAGCATCTTCTGAAAGTTTAGTGTTTCTGTTTTAATATTTAGATCTTTAATCCACTTTGATTTCAATTTAGTGCATGGAGAAAGATGTAGGGCTTGTTTTAATCTTTGTCAGGTGGAAACTCAATTTTTCCAGCACAATTTGTTGAAGAATCTATCTTTCCTTCAGTAGGGTGTTTGGCTCCTTTGTTAAAGATGAGGTGGCTTAGTGTGCTTGGAATTGTTTCTGGACCTTCTAGTCTGTTCCATTGTTCCTTGAATTGATTTCTTTGCCAGTGCCATGTTTTTTTTGTTGTTGTTGTTTTGTTTTGTTTTAATCACAGTGGCTTTATGGGTAGTTTTAGGTTGGGGATTGTGATACCTCTTGTCATATCATTGTTACCTTGAATTGCTTTTGCTTTTCTAGGTCTCTTCTGGTTCCATAAGAATTTTGGATTATTTTCTCTAGTTCTGTGAAATATACTATTGGGATTTCAATTGAGATTGCATTGAATCTATTTTGGGTGTATAGCCATTTTGACTGTTGTTTTTTTCCTACCCAGGAACAAGGGGTGTCTTTCTGTTTTCTGATATCTTCTTCAATCTCCCTTTTCAGAGTGCTATAGTTTTCAAAGTGGAGGTCTTTTACTTCCTTTGTTAGATGAGTTCTCAGATATTTCATTTTTTTGGATGCTATTATGAAAGGAATTATTGCCCAATTTCTCTCTCAGTTAGTCTGTTATTCATATATAAGAAGGCAATTGATTTTGGGGTGTTGAAAAATGAAGTATTTTTAAAGTTTGGTTTACAACAGGTAAAAAAAAAGCCTTTAGAAATAAATAACCAAAGTTGTAAAAGCTACAAAATTGTTGAAAGAAATTAATGGAGTCACAAATAGAGACTTTCTATTTACCTTAATTAGAATATTTAATATTATTAAAATAAGCATACTGTTACTCTGCCATAAAAATGATAAGTTTGAATCATTTATACTTAAATGGACATACCTTGAGGATATCCTCATAAGTGAAATAAATAGGGCACAGATAGGTACATATCGCATCTTTTCTCTGGTATGAGAAAATAAAGATGTAAATGAGTCCTAGAATTGTATGTTATATATTGTGAAATAGAAAATGCTTAAAGTAAAATAGGTTGAAGGGGGAAAAATAATGAGAGCATAACAAAAAAGTAAGGAAACAAATTTTATGTATATGGGGGGGTGGTAGGGTGGGTAGGGCTATGGGAAAAAATGAGAATTAAGTTGTGTCTTATACTGGTACAAATCCCCATTATGGAGTGCAATCATGATGCGTATATGTAATGTACCAATAAAGATTTTAAAAAATAATAAAAATAAAATAAACATACTAAAAGCAATCCACAGATTCAGTGTAGGCCCCGTCAAGATTCCAAATGCATTAAAAAAAGAAATAGAAATAAAATCCTAACATTCATATGGACCCTAACCAAAACCTTGACTTCACACTATAGTTTTCAAACGTATTACAAAACTCTAGTAATTTAAAACAGTGTTGTCTTAGTGTAGTCACACACGCAGACCAGTGGAATAGTATAGAGCCTAAAGTAAATTCAGACACTTAACATCAACAGGCTTCCTGTAGAGATATCAATAATACTGATACATGTGACAATTTCCTTTCTTCAAAGCGATTCTGTCATTTTGAAGTGTGTCTTTATAGTTTTATTTGGCATATACGGGGAATGTGTGTACAAAAAAAAATTCAACATATATTCACATGTAAAATAATGAAACAAAAATACTAATTTATTTATTTTTAAATTTTTTAATCTTTATTGGTACATTACATATGCTTGCACTCCATAATGGGGATTTGTACCAGTATAAGACACAACTTAATTCTCATTTTTTCCCATAGCCCTACAAAAATACCAATTTAAAGTAGATTGATGACTTAGATATGGCAACCTGAAACTCTAAAATTGTTGGAAGAAAATAGTGTGAGAACCTTTACGACACTGGTCTTGTTAATGGACTTTGTTTTTTATTTTGGCCATCATACTAAAAATAAAAAATAGACAAGTGTGTCAAAGTCAAACCTTCTGCACTTGAAAGTAAATAATTAAAATAGTGAAAAGGCATATGGCAGAATGGTTGAACATTATATGTGTAATAAGACATAATATCCAAAGTCATTAGGATTTTAGTGTGGCATTGATCAACAGTCAGGGCAGTTCGCTTGCTATAAACCTTCTCTGGGTGTAGTCTGTGCCTTCTTCTAAATTCCTGTGGGACAATATATATATATTCGAATTTTATGTCAATGTGGAATATCCAAAAATATGTATGAACTCCCATGAGCCATAGGTAAACATGCACAGCGATAGTGTATGTCTACAGTCTTCGCACTGGTCTGTCTCTGAGCAAGAGAATCAGCCTTGTTGGAGGAGAGTGATTAGAGCCGGCAGATTTGATCTGGTGCCTCTGCAGGTGCACATACCCATCAGGATCATTCTCCGCCATTGATCACAGAACAGCACGTTTGAGAAACACGTTATGACTTGTATCTCCAGTGTGACCGTGCGACAGCTCAGTGACA
Organism: Petromus typicus; assembly: GCA_004026965.1. Taxonomy (NCBI): domain Eukaryota; kingdom Metazoa; phylum Chordata; class Mammalia; order Rodentia; family Petromuridae; genus Petromus; species Petromus typicus. Next base: position 16,685 of record PVIR01004309.1, on the reverse strand, counting down.
GCGACGTCGTCCCTTTTTCTATCTTCTGTCTTCTTTGCTGTGATATGATGTGTCAGATTCTGCTTCTGGCTTTTTTCATCGTCTACTCCCAGGAGGCTACATGTGCCAGTTTCCTTTCTTGGAAACAATTCTGTCGTTTTGAAGTGTGTCTTTGTTGTTTTATTTGGCCTACATGAGACTGACACCTTAGGCTTGCTTTCCTAACTTTCCACTCTGAATTTTCAAATTTATCATGTGTAATTCAATTAAAACTTAGAAAAATATATATAAAATTAAAAAGTAGAAGCTAAGATTTGAAACAAATATAGTGTGTCTTTGTGTGTATGTGTGTCTGTATGTACTATCAGGAATCAAACTCATGACCTTGTACTTGTGAGGCATGTGGTAGAGCTACTGACCTAAATCCTTAGCCCAAAAGTTTTTCTATTCTTAAAAAAATCTATGAGACTCGTTTGATCAATTATTTTTTTAAAATTGAAATCTTTATTGGTACATAACATATACACATTATGATCGTATTCAACAATGAGAATTTGTACCAGCATATGACACGACTTAATTCTCATTTTTCCCATAGCCCTACCCACCCTACCACCCCACCCCCTATATACATAAATTTTGTTTCATTTCTTTTTTGTTATAATTTCATTATTTTCACCCATCACCCCATTTTGCTTTGAGTATTTTCTATTTCACAATATATAACATACATTCTAGAACTCATTTACATCTTTATTTTATCATACCAGAGAAAAGATACAATATTTACACATCTGTGACCTATTTGTTTCACTTATGAGGATATCCTCAAGGTACGTCCATTTAAGTAGAAACGATTCAAACTTATCATTTTTTATGGCAGAGTAATGCTCCATTGTGTAGAAGAACCACAGCTTTTTTATCCAGTCTCCAGTTGATGGACACTTGGGTTGTTTCCAAGATGTAGCAATCACAAACTGAGCTGCTATAAACATGGGTGCACATATGTCACTGTGATATGAATCTTTTAATTCTTTTGTGTATATACCTAGCAGAGTGATGGCCAAATGGGACCTCCAATCCTAGCTTTTTGAGGATTCTCCAAACTGATTTCCACAGAAGTTGTATGAGTCTACATTCCCACCAACAGTGGAGAAGGGTTCCTTCTTCTCCACAGCCTCGCCAACATTTGTTGCTGGCTAATTCTGAAATGGCAGCCATTCTTTGTGGAGTGAGATGAAATCTCAATGTTGTTTTCATCTGCATCTCTCGAATGACTAATGATGTTGAACATTTCTTCATATGCTACCTAGCTGCTTTTATTTCTTCCTCTGAAAAGTGTCTGTTCATTTCAGATGCCCATTTTTGAATTGGTTCTTTAAATTTGGGTGGATTGATTTTTTAAGGCCCCTTATATGTTCTAGATAATAGCCCTTTGTCTGAGAAGCAGCTGGTAAAAATTCTTTCCCATATTGTTGGTTGCCTTTTCACTTTGCTGGTGGTTTCTTTTGCTGTACAGAAACCTCTCAATAGGATGAGATCCCATCAACTAATTTTAAAAAGGTAATTCAGTAAATGTGTCGAATAATAAAATTAATTTTTAAAATTCACAATTTGACAAATAAATATAAGTAGCTATGTTGAAATATTAAAGGAATGCACACCACTTCTAATTTATCTGAGAAATGAATAAGTTAAACAAAGAGCCTAGTACAAAAATATAAGATTTTAAACATTTAGACTATTTTTAAAAGACTTGAAAAGAAAATTTGATTAAATAGAAGACAATGACTGTTTTTGGATAGAAGATTATATTTATGAAGCAGTCCATTCTACCTAACATAAACCAAAACATTAGTTTATTCTAAATTTCATAGAGAAAAGATATATGTGATAAATAGATAAATAATTAGTAAAAATAATTGGAATACAGAGAATCTACATGTTAGGAAAATGCTATATATATGTCCTGATTAAGACACATTGATATCAGTACATTAAAACTTCATAGAAGAATAAATAGAACCCATTAGTACTTCGGATACACTTAAAGATTTTGGCACAACAAATATGACACTGGAAATAAATTAGGAAATCTGAGTAAGTCAATATGGACCTTAGTAAAATATATCCTGCTAGGAAAATAAATGACCTTTTATGTCTACAGGGATCCTGGTATAATTAAATATTTAAAATAACTCAGAGATAGAAAAAAAATACAACATAAGACAGTGTAAGGCTGAATGTAAAATATTGGAGTGGGCCTCACATGGGAGCAAGAGAATTACGTTCAGGTACCATCGATGAAAATGAAAAGTCAGATGCTTAGAAAACATTATTACATAAAATGCATACAAGACATTGAAAGAACAGTTTGAATTGGGAAGTCTGGTTCCTCCGTGTTAGGGCAGCGCCACTTCGATTCGCAGGAACCTGTGACCGTGGGTCGAGACGGACGTATCTGATTGTGATGGATAGACTTCACTCAGCTCCAGGTTTACTTGGATTTAAAGAATGGTGAAAGGCAACCACATGGTGCAGAGACCAAGGAGGGGATGCCTATGCCCGGCTGCTGAACTGCTTCTCAATAGCCCAGCCACTCAAGTTGGGATAAACACCTTCACAGCAGACAGTGTGCCACTTGCGAGGAAACCGCCAGTCCCAGAGCTTTGGGTCTTCAGCCTGGTGGTGACGCAACTCAGCAAGGACATTTGCCACCTGTTCTCCGGAGAAGCTGCGTCTCACCAATCCCAGACGACTCATGTTTCTGGTTCCTAAACTGTACCAAACATTTTAATTTTGATGCCCGGAGAGGCTGTCTGGAGGTGTGAGTCCAGGTTCTGGAATTAAAAAGGTATTCCTGAGTGAATCCAGCTGAGTCTGGACAATTGCAGGTCAATCAATAAACTTGACAACCAGGTAGCGATTCTTAGTTCAGTACAAAACATACCAGCAGGAGGTCGATTTCCTCTTAGAACCACTGTACTCCTGTACTTTCTGTAAATTAGTGCTGAAAGAAGAATTTGGCTAGAGATCAAGAGTAGGAAGAAGAGCTATAGACTGAAAGTTAATCCTTCCAATGATGGAGACTTAATTTCTTTCCTGTCTACAGCTGTGGTAGTCAGCTACTATATGGTAGTCACTAGCCACATAAGCTTATTTAAATTTAAAATTTGATTATGTAACATGAAATACAATTAAAAATAAATCAAGATGTAGCTCAGTAGAAGGACACATACTTCTGGAGGCAGTGGGTTTCATCTCTAGCACCAGATAGATAAAGTTCCTCAATTCACATTAGTTGTATTTGAAGTGCACAGAAGCTGTGTTAGACTGCTGATTGGTATCATCAGTGTACTTGTTATGCGTTTTCATCATCACAGAAAATCCTATAGTATCATCACAATAACAGTATAAAATTAATGATAAAAATAAAGCTTTAACTTTTTTTTTTTTTAAGGTTTTTTTTTTTTTTTTTGAGACAGGGTCTCGCTTTGTGGTTCAGGCTGGCCCTGAGCTCAGCCTCCAACTCACATCACAGCAATCCTCCTGCCTCTGCCTCCCGAGTGCTGGGATTACAGGCGTGAGCCACCACTCCCGGCACTGTGGTATGTGGTACTGGTTGCTGCTGGGCGTGAGTCTCCACACCCAGTATGGTATGTGGTTACCGGGGATCGAACCCGGGCTGTTGCGCTTGCAAGACAGGCGCTGGAACCACTGAGCTATATCCCCGGCCTGCTTTAACTTTTTTTTTTAAGAGGAAAAATATAAATATGTGGTTCCTCGAAAGGAAAAGTGGCCTCAGCATGTGAAATTGTCTTCATTCTTTTTCAGAGGTGATATGACACTGTCTAAAACATCCGAATGAGGAAGACTGATTTGAAACTATACAATTATTAAAAATGTAACTTTTCAAATTGTGATATACAACAAAATGATAGATTACGTTTAATAGTTCTGCATTTATTTAATGACTTTTGTTTGCAAATTTTAAACCACTGCATCAAAACCATAATTTTTTTTTTTGAGACAAGGTCTTGCTTTGTAGTTTAGGCTGGTCCTGAGCTCAGCCTCGAACTCACAGCAATCCTCCTGCCTCTGCCTCCCGAGTTCTGGGATTATAGGAGGGAGCCACCAGGCCTGGTACTGTGATATGTGGTGCTGATTGCTGGTGAGTGTGAGTGTCCACACCTACTATTGTATGTGGTTGTGCTTGCTGGTGGGTGTTGAGTCTTCAGACCTTGCATTGTTGTATGTGGTTACTGGGGGTCGCACCCCAGCCCTTGCACTTGCACGACAGGTGCCGGAACCACTGAACTAAATCCCTGACCCCCAAACTATAATATTATAGATACTACTGATTAATGCAGAAGTGAGCACAATAATAGCAACATAATACTGATCCCACACGTAGCAGTACCTCACAGGGTGAGTAGGTTATAGAACATCCCACAATGGGATCATGTGCTGCCATCAGAAACAGAGGGGTGAGAGGGTACTGGTCAGTTCTGGAGAACCTAAAACTGATGTGAAATTTTGAAGTGAGCTATCATTTGATACTAAAAGATGAAACTTGATTGAAGAGAAAGCAATGCGGGAGCAATGAGAGTAGTACAGATCTATGTATCAACTGAATAAATAAATATTAAATTCATATAAGAGTTCAGATGGGATAAAGCAGACTGGAAGTCAGGGAAACAAAGAATGAGAGAAGAGAATGAAGAGGAGATCATCATGTGTTGGATATCTGAGGAAAATGAACTCCATTAGCCAGAGAAACATAAACAGTAAGGCGTCGCATGGAGGAATCCATGGAATTGGCTATGCAGTTATGGAGCCTGACAGGTCTCACAGTCTCGCAGTCTCTGCAAGGTAGAGTGCCGGTGACTGTTCGCGGTGTAGGGCCTGGGATTGTCGAAGACAGGAATGAACGGAGTCGGAATGGACAGACAGCACACGAACACAAGAGAGGTTGTGATGTTGTTGTCCATTCCGACTCCGTTCATTCCTGTCTTCGGCGATCCCAGGCCCTACACCGCGAACAGTCGCCAACAGTGGAGAATCCGAGCAGCCAGTGACATCATTCAGCGGGGTCTGAAGGCTGAGAGGTAGGACTTCAGATGATGGGTGCAGATTGAAGAGTTAGTTAAAAAGACAGAGAACTTACCGCAGCCTCGTCCACACTCAGACCGCACCAGGGAAGGAGGAGGCCTCCTACCAAGTCTCTGGGGAAATGCCGAGTTCAGCCCTCTGGGTGTGCTATGGAGCCACCTTCTCACATTCATTTTCTCATCCGAGGAGCAGAACCAGGTCTTTGCTGAGAGCTCTCTTAACATTGAATGTTTCCTTGGCAACCTGTAGAGAAGGGAGATCAATATTTTAGTACTGAGACAGTTGAGATTGGAGATACGAAGTTCCTACCTAAATTCTTGTTAACTTGAGGCACATCTTGTGGAATTCGTGAAGACTGAATTACTGGTTTAGAGTTATGCTTATGCATAATCTATTCTAGAATCTAGGTAGATCCCTGTCTCTTCTGGGTAGAATAGTGTTATCTTTGATCAATTATGGATTCAATCTTCAGTTATTTGTCAAAATATGCTTTTAGACCAGAACAGATTTGCTTCATATGTGGGGAAAGTAGTGCCACTGTGGTCCTCACCAAAGACGTGCAGAGGAGGACCAGGGCTCCCCGCTGGGCACCAGGTGGGAGGGTGTACGGGTGGATCAGTCCACATCTGTTGTCACTTCTGGGACATCACTGTCATGTGCGGTGCTGTGCAAAGAGCAGCATGTAACCGGATATCACGGAAATGTTGGCCTTGGCAGGCAGACTTGGTGGCTCTGTCCAGCTCCAAACCTGGCATGTTTTGTGGACAGTTTCCTGTGCACACAGCTGCATGGTGGGCTCTGGGATCCTCATCGAAGTTTCCTGTACTCTTGTGCTTCTCTCCTGGGTCATTATCTTTCTTTTCTCTAAGTCATGTTTGCCAAATAAGCATCAGCTCATCTCATGCTTTCTGACTCAGGGCTTCCTAATCACAATCTAGTCGTTGGCTTGGTGACACCCACCGACCCTGTCACTTTCCACCCAGTCCCCAAGTTATCCCTCAGGTCGTATTTACAATGATGTACAGTGATGTCTGCAATTGTGTCCTTCCCAGGGAGCGTCTTGGGATTGCTTGTGTGATTTGTATCACCTTAATCAACCAAATTTCAAACTCACCCATGCATTTTCCAATCTGTTTCACTATTTATATGTTAGCCTTTGTTCCAAATTAAACCCTTAATATAAGTGAATGTCCATATGCTACTGGCTAAAATGGATCCCATGTCTTTATTTAATTGTGTATTCATTTCTTAATTAAGAGCACTTAATTCCTGAGAGATAAACACTCCCTTCTCATTGCTAATGTGCTTTAGAATAGATATAAATGACTCTAATATACCATAAGGGGAACATTTTAGTGATATTCTTACTTCACACCAAAAGCACATTAACCTGATGACATATCTGCTGCCATCCAAAGCAGAGATTTGTGTGTACTCCAACATCCACCTGATATTTTGTACAAATGTATAAGAGAAACACTCTTCATCCTAAGAACAAGACTTAAACTATATGACTTTATCAACATTGCCATTGCCTTGGTGAAATATATCCACAAGTTGGCATTGTCGAAGATTATCTCTTTATATTATCATCTGCATCTTGCTCCTTTCAGAGCTCCTTACAAACAATACCCATTTGAGTGGCTTAGACAAACCATCTTTAGCAAAGATTCAAGTGTTAGGGCGTTGTCCAGGAGGGGCTGAGACTATGAAAGGAGGAAAACAGGAAACAAATCGAGGAGGACGTCGCCCACTGTGCTGTGTCTCTGGATCGGGAGAGATGCAGCTACGAGGAAATCATACTTGACTTGTACTCGGCAGATGAAATTTTTATCTGGCTTTGAACTCCCATCTTCCATTTTGTATTCTTTATTGTTATTATTAATCTCTCACAGTGAAGGCTTGTCTCCCTTTTAGTGCCTTGAATATTTTAAGTACTTAATAATAAGATTCTTTTTCAATAAGAGAAAAAGAAGAGAAAAATTGCTGGAGCAATGAAAAGATATCCTCAGGGAGCAATAGCTTTATTACAATATGTCAGAGTCATCATGAGTTGGAGGCAGGGTGGGGAATATCAGTTTCAGAAGAAAGAAAACTTGTATTTATTTTAGTAAGTTTGTGGGAAGTTGTGGAAAATTATCCCAAGAGTTACAAAGCTATTATGGTAATAGCAGTTCCATCGCTTTATATCCTGAAGTAATAAAGGTAAAAAATTGAATATGTAACTTTGGAAATAGATTTTCAATCCTTAGATGAGAATAAATACATGAATTAAGTTCACAGTGATATTTGTATTCTCTTAAAATATCTTCAAGTCAAAGATGACAGGTAAATACTGAAATGTCTCCAAATTGGATAGAAATTGGTCTGTTCAGCCTCTTTTTTTTTATGTAAAAGCACCCTTTTGGATATGTGCACGTACAAATACTGGATTTCTGTATGAGTGCTCTCCCTTTGTTAGTTTGCATTTTAAATACTTTTGAATATTTAATCCATCTCAGCTGAATACAGTATTTGGCTATGACATTATTTTTTTAAAAGACATTTTCACCAAGAAGGAACTGCACTTTATGTGATTCGAAAAGGTATGCAGTCATGAAATATATTCCTTTTATCTCATTTTGAATGTTGATTGCATAGAGTTTTTCATTGGAGTCTTCTGTCACATGGAAACTATGTGTAGCTCTGTACCTTCTATCATTCTCTAGAGCTTGATGTCTTTTGCCTCTGCTCAGGAGAATTCCCTGTGAATCTTCTTTCCTTCCCCTTCCTCACTCCCTCCTGTCCACTCTTCATTCCCTTCCACTCTTCTCTCTTCTTTATTCCATGGACCTTGTCATGCCCTGACTCCTGAATCAGAGCAGAATGAACGTGGCTAGCAGCGATCACGTGAGGCCCAGGGAGTGAACTCCAGCCGCTCACCGGGAGCCGTTATCAAGGCCGGTTCAAAGTACGGGAGCCGCAGTGTGAGAGAAGAGGGAGAGATGAAAGGCTGTGGCTGGCGGTGGGGACGTCATCTCTGTGATCAGATCATGTGCAGCCAAATGCGGCTTCTGTCACAGAGAAGCTAGTGGGCCTGAGAAACTCACTTTTACATCTTCTGTCATATAAACATCGCAAGTCCAGAATCTGCAGGGTAGGCGCAGGCTCCTGACCCAGTTCCAATCCAAAAACAGTTTGCTGGTAGAATCTCCTCTCTTCAGAGAAGTCCATCTTTTTTTCTATGAAGGCCTTTTTTTCCTTGGATGAGGCCCACCCACATTCTAAGAGGGACTTTGCTTTACTCTTTGTCTGTTTATATAAATATTAATCTCATTCATCTTAAAAGGTACCATGGAAACATTTATATTATCATCTGACTAAATCTCCAAGGATCATGACTTCACCAGGATGATACATAAAATTAACCATCACAAAGTTGAACATATCAAAGAAAGAGTAAAGTGAGTGGGACAGAAAGGCAACTAAGGGTTAGAGGAAGAGAAAATGTTGGTAAGATTTACTGTGCTATGGTGGGAGAATAGACTATAAGCATTTACAGTGTCAAAGGTGATGTATACATAGGAAATGACTATGATCCAAGGCTGGGGCAGGGAATGGTCAGAAGAGGAGCTCTGTGAAGGCCAGGGAGGTCCAGGGCTTTATGGGTCATCCACACCATGGTACTGCAGCTCAGATTTGCTGAAAAGATTGTGGTGAGTGTGAGGAAGTGACTAGTTTGAGGGAGAACTGCAGCCTGGAGGGAAGAGCCTGCAGTAACGAGCATTCATGAAGAATAAAGGATGTGTTCTCACTCTCATTTTTTTCTTTTGTTGGCTTGTTTTCATGAGGACAAAAGGAAACTATATAATTCACAGAAGACCATCTACAATGCTTACCGACTCCATAGAAACACAGCATTTGGAAAAAAACAGCAAATCACACTTTAGATCTGAAAGGTGAATTTGTATTTCGAGGTGAGATGGCCTCAGGATGTTGTGGCACTGTGTAAAGCTTCTATACACCCTGACTCACTAGTTCTATCTCACAGAAGACAAACTGAAGGAATTTCAGGAGTGAAAGGACGGCTAATGGTCATCAGCCAGCCCTGGCAGGGTCTGGACTGGAAGCATCAGTTGCTCGAAGTCAGAGCTCAAACTCTCAGTTCTCATTTGGTGACAATATTTCGAGAGTGACTGAAATTCAGTGAGGGTCCTACGTGGCATAGAAAAGTTGTTGAACGAGCCAAGGATATGGCACAATGCTTGCCTGGCCAGCTTAGGCCCCGAGTTTGATTCCTGATACCAAAAAGAAAAGTTGTTGGGAGGACAGCAACAGAGTAGTGGAAGAAGAGATAAGCGTTGCGGAAGGCCAGGGTCTGGTAAAGGACAGATTGCCTCAGAGGATGTGGGCAAGAGGTTGGCTGGGGCCCTGCTTTCCTCTTTCATTAACAGTTTCATGTGTAAAATTTATTTTCTCATTGACATTTTCTTTGCTGTGTGGAGTTGGTATTGGTTTTACTTTCTGTCTTTTTTGAGCTTAGCTGAGTCAGTTCCAAAACAGACCCATTTTGTCTCTTTATTCCCATTCTGCTTTGTATACTGCAGCTCGTGGTCCCACCCTGATTACTCCAAAGCCAGCCTATCAATCAACTGAGAGGTGTCCATTAGTCCTACCTTCCTCCCAGTGGAACTGCGCATTGCCCACGCTGTGACACTGTCTTTGGACTGGCTTCCTATTTTCTGCTTCTGATTTAGAAGTTATGTGCGCACATCACTTTCGGTCACTGCGGACTGATCTGAGCTGGTTCTGAGCAGGACAGCGGTTCGCATCTTTTCTCTAAATTGTCTCACAGTTGTGTAATGTTCTGGCTCCTGTTCTGTACTGAGTTAATGATATGTGAAGGATTTCTCTTTGCTGAAGTTCAGATTGTAAAAGATTTGCTTAAGCTGAGGATATTGGTGTGCATTTGGATGACCTCAGGGTGTGAAGTTTTTGACTAGGAGTCTATTTATCTGTCTAGTTTAAGGACATTCACTCACATGCTCGATGCAGAAACTCACAGTTATATAGTGACTGTTCTGTATGTTTCTGAGACATAACTTTATCAGATGAAACTCAAGTCTATTTGGAGCATCTGAAGACATAATAGATCCATTATATTATGTGAAAAAATGGGTTCTCAATGGCAGTATGTGTTTAGGACTGGCTGTCACACACAGAGGTTACTTAAATGATGTAGTATTTAAGGGGTTGGTGGAACCCAAAATGGACGTCATGTGGGATGAGGATGGTGGCAGATGTCTCTGGTCTGGTTACAGGTACAAATGCATGTGTGCTGCTGCACAAACACTAGGCCTCATCATCATACTGAGAATATCACTCTCAGTACTTTTGATGAAAAAACCTGGAAACTAAATTTCTGTGCTGCCCTTCAAATTCCAACATTTCTTGTAAATCAGTTGCTATACTTTACAGTGAAATGATGAGAGCATTTTGGATTCTTTTTTTGTTATTCTTGTTTTTCGGTGCTCTCCATTATGTGAATAGACTCAAGAAAAGTGTAACAATAAGATGACTAACAAATAGCTTTGAATTAGGGGGACTTTTCTTTCCTTGAAAACATCCATCAACCACTTACTTGAGAGTAGATTCTCCGTCTTGATAGTTGAAGAGCCGAGTTCTTCTGTTAGCGCTGCTCAGAATGGAACACTGTGTACTTGAGCTACCCTTAAATATCCGAAGGTTGTGATGATGTCAGCGGTCACCAAGGATGGAGCCAGCGTGTCCTCAGGAAGTCAGACATTTCCTCCACACCACAACCATCAATATGCGCTCCTTATAAATGCCAAGAGAAAATTATGCGCTCGGTTGCCTTCTCTGAAGTTAAATGTCTGTCATCTTATTATTGACCAACCCTGGACCTTGTCTCTTGTTACACTTACTGTGCCGCTTAACTTTCCTGAGTTTTTCTTTGTCCTAAGAAACTCTTCCTTCTATTTTATAATTATAATTCATTTCTAATTACTTTTTTCTAAAAGGTGGTTTCAGGAATTTATCAATACCTTCACACTCTTTCCTCCCAATTGTATTCCTTCAGAGGGGCTGAATCTTAAAGTTGAATAATTCTAGTTTGTATTTCTGTTTGTCTGGGTGAGTTGACATTGTCCAGAATGCAGCAGCCCTTGGACAGAGGCCATGTCTGTAAAGTATGTCTTCAGAGGTGACACTTGAACTGTAACCTGCCAGCTTCCAAGTCCCTCGACTTTCCCTGGGATTTTCATAGGAGAAACTCATAGATGCCGAGTTCTTTTGTTGGTACATCCAGTGGGTATCTCTGAAGTTGGGCTAGTGGAAGTTGAATGCAGGGGGCCGGTGATATGTGAAGAGTTAGGTTGGAAACAGGTCCAGCATTTACTGTGGGAGGCCAAGGATGCCACTTCTGCTGCCTTCAAGAAATATTATTTTTGTCTAAATAACCCTACATGGGTGAAATCTGCTTTCTGTTCTTCACATTTGTTTCACTTCTGTGATAAAGACAAGGGGAAGAACATGGGTAGAGTACACTACCATTTATTTAGACAAAAGGATCATGGATGGTCAGAGGTATATTTGCATCTTAGCTTCTACCTGTGAAGTGCAGATAGGCCTTCGTCTTCATCATGAAGTGGTTCTGGGAGGCATGATGAGCACATGGACCACCTGGCAGGAAAAGGTAGCCATCATGGAGCAATCCACAGAAGCAAGTTATAGCTTGTGCATCAGGTACCAATTGAGGAATGAGTCCTGGAGTAACATTTTCATGTCAAAATGGGTCAGGTACCAAATTTGACTATTTTCACAGTGGGTGGGTACTAAGGTATGACTGTATTGGAAAGATAGCCCCCGCCCAGTTAAAATATTTACCTCTATTCTAAGAGAGGGACAGAAGATGGATGGAAGTTGGGCTTTTTTGAATATAAATATATTAGGCTAGACTCTAAGGAATATCTGTGATTTTAAAATTGTACTCCAAAATTTAAAAATGAAAAAAATCTATTTCAAAAAGCCAAAAGTAAAATGCAACACATCTGTTAAACTGAAAACATCCACATGCAGAAAAGATTTTAAATGATTTAAAACAGTTGTCTGTACATCCCGAGTAGTTTATATCCCATTGCCTCCCAAAATCTTAAACTTCTTTGAATAATGTTTGGATATATTGTTAGTGATAGAATTTTTCACTTAAAAAATATTTTCTTGTGACCTTAAAACATATTCTGACAAAGCAGTTATGTGATTGTATAAATATAATTAGAAATAATAGTTTTCAGGATAAGAAAGAGAATCAACTCTAAAAATCACACAAGCTAAGTAAATATGCTGCAATTCTGCTTTGAATTGGATGCCTTGCTTTAGACTCTGAATTTATTTTCTCTTAAGGAAAATAGAACTGTTTCTTAGTTTTTGCTATTGAGGGACTATGACCAAACCTGGGACAATAATTTCCTCTAGCACCTAGGCTGATAATCACAAATACATTTTTCTTCAAAAGGACCCAGGACTTCTTAGTTTTAATGCCTGAATCCACCCTGGTACTTGCAATATGCCAAACAAATGTGGATTATTTTATGCCATAACATAAGTATGTACTCAAAGACTATTGCAGTCATGTCCAAAGGACTTGGGACCAGCTTGGTAAGGATTCTATTGGCCACCTAGAAATCCCTGTAACATCAATAAAAATAATAGTAGAAATGGCTTGAAAAGTCAAGTCAGTTAAGCATTCAGGAATATAACATACAAGCCCATGTCCACTATTACTGGGAGATGCTAGCGAATCCACTCATTTTGATCACTGATCCATCAAAGGAAAATCAAGGATCTGTTCTTCTCTTGCTGGTTAGAATGTTAGGCACTCGTTAATGGAAGAATGCAATGTATACTTTGAAGGATTCTATTTTTTTTTTAAGAGCAGGAAAAGTTTATTGAGAAAGAAAGTTTCTGACTAAGAGACAGAAGGGGAACCCTTTTGAAAGATTCTCAATGAAAAGTCAAATCTAAGTTAAATGAAGCCAAACTACCAGTTTAGGAGAAAAATAGGAGCAGAAGAACATGCCACGTAATACCTTAAGGAAGTACACTCTGGGAAACTTTGCAGGATAAATGGCGAGGGTTTTAAAATAAACGATGAAAAGAAAGTAAAAAGGAAGGTGACCCATTAATAAAAAGAGATTTGAGGGGAACAGCTGTGAAGGCAACTAGAGATTTCTGGTATTTTGATTTCAACAAGATTGTATTCAGATGTATACATTTTCAAAGTGCAATACACTCAAGAGATGGAATAACCCATGTTGGATGTTAAAGATATTATAAAATTATTGAACAATGTTAGATGTTTTATTAAAGTGCTTTTGATTATCCTTTGGCCAAAGACTCATTATCCTTTAAGGATATATATTAAAATAGGTGTTCATGAAATAATATACTGTCTGGGGCTGAATTTAAACTTGTAGGAAGAGTGATAAAGTGAGAAGAGACAGGCATAAGTGAAATAAAGCTGGCCAGTAGTTAACGATCTTTGAAGCTGGATGTATGTATTTTATTTTATTTTATTCTCTTTGCTTGAGTATGTTTGAAAACACTGAAAATTAAGAAAAACAATGACATACATGTTTTCCCCTCATTAAATTTTTAGTAGCTAGTATTCGTAGTCTAATACAATCTAGTTTTACTTGCAGGAAGTTAAGGCTGATAATAACGAGCACCATGAGGCCTGCGAATGAAGTATCAGTCAGGGGTGACTGGGTGATGTCTGGGTGAGGGCTCCATCAATTTATGCAGGAGCCTTCTCAGTGGGAATGCGGGGGGGACACATGAAGTTTTGTAGCTGCCAAGAAATAAGGTAGAGAAGGGACTTAAGAGGAAAAAAAGAGAAGAGATAGGGTGAGGATGAGCAGTAAAAGGAGTGGCCAGATCTTCCTTCTACATTCCCGGATGTTGGTTTAAACTTCTAAGAGTCCATGGGCCACACATGCAGTGTGGCTGCGGGGATGTGGATGACTTGTGTTTTACTTCCCTGCACACGGAGAATGTGGGCTGGAGATGCAATAAAGAATAAATAATCTGGTAACTACCAGAAGGACGTGCATGGCAGTGCCGGGAGGTGCCGTGTGGGGCGTGTTTTGTAAGGACAGCTAACTCGCTGCTTCTGCATCTGTCCAGGCTTAGGACTAATTTCACAATCACACATGATGACACATCTTCAAACCAGATTTTCCTTTCTTACAGTTCATCAATATCTAGACTTGTAACTCTTGTTTTTTCCCCCAGCCTACCTAATAAAAGGCAAAATCAGAAAATGAAGAATGGTAGGGAAAAACATCTCTTAGTACATGAGCTATGTTTAAAATGTGCACTTGGAACTTTAAAAACTCCTTTATAGTTACTGTTCAGCCAGGCACAATATGTTCTCAAGGAAAAGCAGTCTGAAGAATAAATATACTGAGCAGATACATATGAATTATTCTGATGTGTGACAGGTGCAACTTACAATGTATGAGAAGGCTCAGGTGTTAGCAGTATAATGATAAATCTTAAAAGTCCTCTTATCACATTATAATGTATTTTATAATGTACTTTGTTGATTTGTCTTGGCGTTTCTTCCAGGTTTCTTCAGATTTATAAAGACGTTGAGTCACATAGTGAATGTGGCCGATTCTCATTACTACAAAGTTTTCATAAAGGCTGTGAAAACAATGAATTGTCAATACTGATAACTGCTGTTGCTTAGGGTAACTCAGAATTTTCACGCTTTGGTTAGGTCCACAGTGACCATGAAGAACACCTTGTGTATTGATTTTGGGATCACAAATAAAGTTTAGCTAGTAGGTGAATTCCCATCACAGAACCTGTGAATAATGAGGGCTGGCTATAATTTTCTGTTTCCCTAAAAAAAATACTGTATGGGTCACTAGCTCCACAACTGTTATAATCCATTTACAAAACTTGCCTCAGGAAAAATGGTAAAGTGATTTTTTTTTCTTTCTTGGAAACTGCCTTGTGTCTTGTTAGTGGTAATTTTAAAAATTCAATTTGTGTTATTTGTGCTCAGGTGTTAATAAGATTAAAATTTAAAATTCATGCTCTCCCAAAGATAGAGACTGTGCCTGCATTATTTTTTCCATAGCCTAACTTGGTACTGGAAATAGAGTAGGTGCTGAGGAACATTTAGACATAATAAACGAAACCATGTCACTAGCAACGTACATCCCATTTTGGTAAACAGAATGACTCAGCACGAACACCTCTATCCTTGATCTTGAGACCTGTGAAAATGACTTTTTACCTTACAAAAGGGAGCTGAGACTGCACATGAGATTTAGGTTGTCATTCATCTGATACTAGAGTAGAAATAGACAGGGGAACTTCATGTAATCATAGGGGCCTTAAATGTCAAAAGAGAGCCGAAAAGGAGAGAGTCAGAAGGAGAAGTGACTGTAGACTGGGATTAGTCTTCAGGAGTGAGAGAAGGAATCCACTTACTGATGTTGGCTTTGAAGGTAGAAGGAGGGCTACGAGTCAAGGAATTTGTGCAGCTTCTGCAACTTTTAAATGGCAGGCAGAGGGAGCATTTCTGAGAGTCTTCCAAAGGGTGTCCATCCTGATTTCAGATCTTCATCTAGCCCAAGGAGGCTTGTGTCAGGATTGTAGAACCTGTAGAACCATAAAATAACTCAATCGTATTGTTCAAAGTCACAAAGTTTTGGTAACTTGGTACACATCTGTGTCATAGAAAATTAACACATCCACCAAGTGGACTTAATATAGTCTAATAAGTGATACTATAATTTTGAAAATCCATTAAGACTCACAGTAATTAATGTTTGTATGTAAACATCAAATATCACAGTGAGGACAGAAGCTGGTATTTTCAGAGATGCTCATTACTAGTCTTTCAAACTCACTGTAAAATTTGGCAGCTACTCATAAAAATGATTGATTGATTTTGTAAGTCCTTTGGAACCAATAGTCTATCTTGCTTTAGGCCTAAAATAATTGATTTTATCTCACTGTTAGTCATATTTGAGTGTGAGATAAATTAATACTTCATATATTTATAAATCTTATACAAGTAACATTTCTGTATCTCTAAAAGTTTTGTAATCAGGCTTTGTGATAAAATATGGTAAGATCAATTTTACAGTACTAAAAAACAGAAAATGGCCCTCTGAGACTTCAGAATTAATGTTCATGAAATAATCTAGCAGTGAAGTAATGAAAATTAATGTTGTTTTAAGAACCATTGAACATAGACAAAATCTTGATTGCATTTTGTCAGCCAATATGATTTACTAGTCAACTAGATACAGAGGACTGTGCTGTCATAGGATGAAAGAAGATAGTATGAAATATTTGTGTATACTTAGTATGTAGGCTGTGCTCAGTAGGTATGAAGGGATTATTACTATTCTTGGAAATGCTGTTGCTTTTAAGATTATTATTATCATATAATTTTTGATTGACATGCAATATTTGTGCATATTTATGAGGCATGCTGTGATATTTTGATTTATGTATTAGGTGGTAATCAATTCAGAGTAATTAGTATACTCACTACCTCAGGATTTTATCTA
>PVIR01004308.1:33176-80362 GCA_004026965.1 Petromus typicus | reverse complement strand
TGTGGACGGCACCTCCTCCGCCCGGTGGGCGAGGCCGGCCTTGGCACGAGCTGTGCTGGCTCTGAGCCTCGCACCACGCCGCCTCCTCCTCGTCCTCTCCCTCTTCGCAGTGCTCCTCCTCCCCCTCCTCCTCCCCTCCCTGCTCACCCCTCTACCTTGTGCACTTGGGGGCGCGGGCCTAGCCTGGCCCTGGGTCCGGGTCCGGAGCCGCCTAGTGGTTGTCACGCAGCGGAGCGCTGCTCGCTCTCCCTGGCAGCGGGCACCTGCTCTCTGCCCCGGGAGCGGCTGGTGTAACTGGAAGGCAGAAGGGGAGTGAGGCGGCGGGAGGATGGAGAGGATGCCGTCCTCCCAGGAGGGAGGACCCCGGGCTGAGTGACCCTACAGATCGCGGGCTCCGTGCCCATCCGTGCGGTGTCCCCTCCCGGGCTCCCCTGGACGGACAGTGGCCGCTGGCTCCCTCCCGGTGTCCCAGCCCTCGTCGGAGCACCTCTGAATCCTGAGCCGGGGCTGCTGCTGCTGTTTCTCCTGTCCTGTCATTTGAGGACCTGGAACTGGCCCGCGGGGCCGCTTCTCACAGACAGGGCTGTAATGGGGACCCTGTGGTGGCCCCGGGGGGTCCCTTCTGTGCCCCTCCGCCTGCTCCTGCCCTGAGGAGGAGCCTGAGAAGTGGGGTGCCAGTGGCAGGAGAGTGCCGTCTCCGAGGGGCAGAGTGACGCCTGGGCCTGCCCGGGGCTGGTCCCGAGAGGCTGTTCGAGGGCAGCAGTGCGGGCCGTCGTCCGCTGCCCTGGTCGGAGGGTTCCAAGGACCTTCCCGGGATGCGAGGCAGGAGCCGGGCTCCTCCGCAAGCTCTGCTCCTTCTCGGCCACGATGACCCTCCAGTCCCGTCCTTGTCGTTGTCCTTGTCCGCACCTCCTTCCCTGTGACCCTAGCAGCCCGGGCTTCCTCTCTCCTCCCTGGGGAGGCTCAGCCCTGCCGAGCCCCGCGCTGTCCCCACTCTCTCTCTCTTTCCCCACTGTCACTGTCCTCGGGGGTGTCCGGTCCTTTCCCCGGCTGCTGGCTGCTTAGTGCTGCTCTTTGCCTCCGGCCTCTACTCCAGCTGCTGCTGCAGAGGCCGGGGGTTGGGGGAGTGGGGGCGGCGATGGCAGCCCTCTGCCCTGCTCAGAGAGAGCTGTGTTCCAAGCAGCCTCTGCCCTCTCCGGCCTGCAGAGGAGCCTTTCTCTGGCTCGGGCCTGAACCTCCTTGGGTACCCCGTCCTCCTTCAGTCCTCCATTCAATGGGGGGGCGCTTCCCACCCTCACAGCCCCTCCCTTGGTGTCCTGCCGGCCTTTGCAGGCTGCTCCGTGTGGGCCTTTGTTCTCTTTAGGCTTTTAGTGCCCATCTGAGCAGCAGCAGCAGAGAGTCTGCGCCCCGGCCAGGCCTTGGGGCGATAAGCTATTTCCTAGCAGGGCCCTGCAGGTCCCTGATCTGCTGAACCTGGCCGCATACACTCAGCCCTCGGCCGTGGGGCGCCTGCCCTTGTCCTCTCCGGACATCTTCCCTGTCCTCCCACACAGGCTGGGCACGTGGTACCTGAGCCGTGCTGGGCCTCAGCCCTTGTTCAGGGCCTGGCAGCAGGCTCTCAGCTCTTCCTGCTCAGCCAGCCACTCTCCTGTGTGCAGCGAAGCAAGTCCCACAGCCAAGCATGGCAGTTCCTGTCCCTGCGCCACAGACAGGGGAGGGCAGCTCCTGAGACAGAGTCCCCAGGGCAAAAGACTCTTGGAACATGTTCCCCTTGGCAGTCGGTGGTGCCCTTGGAGGTGGGCACCACAGCAGTCAGAAATTTCAGAGGCACCTGGGAAGTTGCAGACTGCTTGCCCCACTCCCACTCCCAGCTCAGGACGCCTATCTCCCACAGGGCTCCTGCCCTGGCCTGACGGAGCGGCTCTGGAGAGCATCTGGCTGTCTTTGGAGGTCCTGCGAGCAGAGGCACGTGGTGGGAAAGGACGCTGGGAAACAGGATGGGGTGGACTCTGCAGGCTCCTGCCGGAGTCTGGGCAGCACTGGGCTTGGATCTGCGCCCACCCCTCTCGGGCTTACCAAGAGCACTTTCACAGGCAAGAGGGGGTATCTCCCCACCCCCAAACGCATTGATTTGCTCATTGGGCCAGTCAGCCACCCCACAGTCACCTACCGGTGACCCAGAGGGGCCGGGCACATGTGTGCAGACGGCCGCAGGGGTCAGCAGCAGCCCCTGCTGCCCAGGGTCAGCCTCCGCCCTGCAGCTGCTCCTGTCCTTGCCCCTCTCTCGTTGGCCTCACTTAAGCCTGCCTCTTTCTCTCGCCAGTTCTTGCTCCTGACTTCACAGTGGAGTTTGAGAGATGCTGTAAGGACCCTACGAGTGTCTCAGGGGAGAAGAGCGCTGGGGCCAGATCCTTCCGACCTGCCTGGAGATGGGCAACAGTGTGTCTCCTGCTGACAGCTGAAGAAAGAAGATGTGGGAGGGCCTTGCCCAGGCGGCACCCCAAAGCATGAGCTGCGGCAGCATCGGGGGCCAGGTGGGCCCCTTGGTGGCCTCTGCTCCCCACCCACAGCCTTGGACAAGCTGCCTCTTAAGGAGGAGGGGAAGTGAAGACAACAGGGTGAGTTAGGGTAGCCTGCAGCACCCCACTGGAAAGTTCGTAGGGGGTGCGGGGAGAAAGCTTTGGGAAGGCCCATTTCATGGGAAAAACGACTCTTCTTGGTGTTTGACCATGTCTGGACTGGCCTCTGTGTGCCACCTGCTGGCCATCATATCCAATTTCGCTTTGAATGACTGGGCCATTGGTGGCACTATATGGGAACAGCTTCGGTGGCAGAAAGTTTGGTGAGTGTGAGTGTAAAGTGTAGCACCGAGAGTACTAGGTTGATACATTGCAAAACGTTTCATCTCCCTTTTCCCTTGTCTAACCGGTCTCTGTAGCTTTCTCAAGGAATATTTCCTAGAATGTCAGATAAATAATGAGGAATATTAAGACAGATGTATTCCTAATTCTTCTTTTCATGAAAACATAGCTTGTTCCCACAATTGCCCTGTCTTTCCCACAATTTTCTGTGCTTTCCTATGATTCTCCTGTCTCTTTTGTGATTTCTTTCTCACAGTTTTCTTTTTTCCCCAATATGTTTCTATCTTTCCCACAATGCTTTGTATCTCCCACAACCCCATCATTCTAGTATGGAAGACTAGACTATGCTTGTGATTGTGAAGAAAGGTAAAAAAATTTTAATGAGAGCAATTTCATCCATAGATTTTTTTTCAACCACAGCATTATTGATATTTAGTACCAAATCATCTTTTGTTGTGTGCAGAGGGCCTATCCTGCGCATGTTGGGAAGTTGACAGCATCTCTGATCTCTGTCTAGTTGATACCACTAGTAGTTCCCCCAACCTTCAAGTTGTAACAACCTAAAAATGCCTCTGGATGTTACTAAATGTTTTTGATTAGGGTGTGGATTAGGATTTGCTCCTGACTGGAAACCACTATGGTAAAGCATGGTCTCATCCAGGCTGAGGGAGTAGAATTGCCCCAAGTTCAAGGCCAGCTCGGGCTACACAGTGAGTTCAGGCTAGCCTAAACTACAGAATGAGATCCCATCTCAAAAAACAAAAACAGAATAAAATAAAACAACCTCACCCAAAAAAGAACAACAACCAAGAAATTAGGCTTGGAAAAATTTTCTTTGTCAGCTTTCATTGCTCTGCAAAGAATAAAAGATCTTAATAACTGTTGATCCTCGGTCTTTTGAGCATTAAGCATTCCTTGGAGATTAGGAGTCTCCAGTACATCCTATTCATTGGATTAATGAGGTACCGATAAGTTTGTTGACTTTGTAGGAAAAGAACACTGTGTTTTATTCTCATTTTTAATACTCTTAACAACAAATTCTTAAGATTTGGACTTATATTTTCTGCTTCTTATCTTAATCATAAGATAGATTTATTGAGAAGTGCACTGCTCCATATGAAATTACTTTGAGACTTCTAGTCACCAGAGCAATGGCAGATGTCACCATTCGTGCTACTGTAGAGCCACTAACATCAGGTCACTTTTGAGATCATACTAGTGATTTCTTTGGACAAGCGGCCAAGTGCTCCAAGAAACTCCATATCTGTCAGTTTGATCCTATAGATGGCTGACCCGACTGTTGGTGTTCCAACAACACATCATGGCAGGTCTCACACTCAGCCTTACTCTCTTTTTTTTTTAATTGAAATCTTTATTGGTACATTTCATATACACATCATGATTGCATTCAACAATGAGAATTTGTACCAGTATATGACACAACTTAATTCTCATTTTTTCCCATAGCCCTACCCACCCTAATCCCTATATACATAAATTTTGTTTCCTTTCTTTTTTGTTATAAACCTACTTTCTTGCTCTGATGAACTTTCTCTTTGTTTTCTTGAGTAATAAAATACAATTTACTGAAAGAAATGATGTTGTTGATGTGAGATGTACTATTACCAGGTAGATATTATTACGTATGGGATGATTTTTCTTGACCTCAGCTCTCTCACCATCTGGGACCAAATCATTCTTTGTTGTGAAGAGTATTCTGTGCACTGTGGAATGTTTTCCAGAATCCCTGCTCTCTACCCACTAGATATAAACAGCAGTTTCTCTAAGTTGTGACAACACAATCTAGTTCCGAGCATTTTGAAGAGTCCTTTTGAGGACAAAAATCAACCTCAGTTGAGAACTGCTGCCTGATACTCACAGAGTTCTTTATCATGTATAGCACTGATACATTCTTTGATCCTTGGCTCAGACTTTGGGCTGCTCTTGTTTCTGAAGCTCCAGTTTGTATTCAGGAAAATTTCTTTGGACTTCATGCTCCGATGCTTTAGGTACTGCCTCTTCCTCCTGGAAGCTTCTGCTACCTGTCTGAGTGATGCCTTTGTGGAAGGTTACCTTGGCTGGTTTCTGTTATCTGTAGGTAAGTGTACGCCCTCCTACCTCAAGGTGACTGGAATCTGTCCAAAGGCAAGCATCCTGCCCAGTTCATCTTTGTAGCATTTCTAGAATCTGCCTTTACTAGAGGAAATATTGACTCTGAGGATGTAGTAAACTGTTCTCTTCCAGTTGTCTAGTATTCATAAGGTCTCTTCCAAGACAAAATATCCATGACAAATCCATGCTGGATTTGGCACATAAGTGAGATAGGCCCAGCCTAGAATTAGTTTTGTACTAGTTAAAGCAGGAAAGGCCAGTACGGTAGTACCTTCTTTGGGGAATGACTAGACACTATTCGCAGTTTCCCTTTGTACAAAGGATTGAACTCTGGGCCTTAACGCTGTCCTGAATCTCTTTAAATTCTTCAACATTTCACTAAGTCCCTAAATTTCATATGCTGGCCTCAAACTTCTGCCTCAGCCTTCCAGAGTGCTGCAGTTACAGGTGTATGCCACTGTGCTGGGCCAGAAAGAATTATTTCTGAAGTACTAAAAGGCTTGAGGACAGGCCAAGATGCATCTCACAGGGAGATTAAGAAGCTTTCAGAGAAAGGCTGGCTCTGAGCTGTGATTCGAGAATATCCATGGAGATTGTGATGCACAAGTCCATTCCTGAGAAGGCTGGGAGGGCAGAAGATAAAAGGATAAAAAGGAAGAATAACTCAGTCAAAGGAAGCTGAGGCAAAGGTGTTTCCCATATTTCATTTCTTTTGGTGCTTTAGTCGACCTGGTGAAATAGGTACTGTTAGATTCATTTGACAGATGAGGAACCAAGGATACAGAGGTTAAGGGACTTGGCTGAGCTCATAGCTGGCTGGCAAGGAACCTGGGATTTAAAGTCAGTACTGTCCAACCCAGAGCTTGGGCAGCTGCCAAACACGTTGGTAACATGAAACACGCACACCAAGCCTGGTGCAAAACCTATCAGCCCATTGCCTTGAGTTATGCTTCTTAGATATGGAGCTGGTCCTGGGTCCTAAGCATATTTTTGGTCAAGCCAGCTGGCTAGACATCGGGTTTCCCTTCAGCAAAGGGGCTCAACCTCAGTGAGCAAGCCCTCCTGTTGCCAGTGTAAGTTGATTCAGGGACTTTGAATTGTGTTGCTTATGTATAAGTTGGCCCACATGTTCCCACATATTGCAGGAAGTTCTGGAACACTTGAATCAAAAAAGTGTACATTTCACAGAACATACTTTAGTGTGACACCCAACAGAGTCAGCTCCGTTTGTTTAACTGGTTGATGCTTTCTTGAGTGAGAGGAGAGGCCAAACTGGCAGGAAGATTGAAAGCCTGCTGTGTCACACCATTGTTCAAAGATGCTGTGCTTAAATTTCCATCCCTAATCCCACAGTTGGGAATGCCAGGTCCAATATATACCTTTTTATCCTCACATTGAGAGTCCTATTTACAAATTCTCGAGAGTGCCTGCGGTTCCAGGGCTTCATTCAACAAATCTGTCATTTGCTTATGGGAATCTCTATAGCCCAAGGTCATGTGACAGTAAACCGCACACCTCTTTGCTTCCATATACATTTTCTTACTAGGATACAGCTAGGCTGGAACATGATTCCTTGTGTCCCTCCCCGACTCCTGCTCCCTTCCTAACGGAAGTAATTTTCAGAGTGTTTTGTATTTGTCAAATAATTGTTAATCATGTCAGATGTACCCTGAAGCATGCTGCCAATTTCCCCTGAAAAGCTTCAAAATGCTTGTAAGGAGGATGAGAATCAGTAAGAGTAGGTGTTTTCTAAGTGCTCCAACTGTAGACAGACAGGTAGCTGGACCTGGCTTCTGAGCTGTTATCTCATTCCTGATAAAGCAAAGCTAGCATTCCTCCAAAACTGCAGCATATAGTGTCCTTGTCCCTGTGTTCTCATTTCATATTCTGGCTTAGGAAGAATACCTAAACAGGTCCCTCTTGTTATGCTGATGTCACATAAAATTCTCCCTGGGTTCCTGGAACCACATTATCATTCTCTGTACTTCAGAGATGAGGAACTTGAGATTCAGACAGAGAAAATTATTTCCACCCCACCCCCCAGTTGCATAGTTAGTGACTAAATGAGTATTTGATTATTCCTTTTGGCTTTAAGTATGGTGACTTCTCACTACCTTCATAGATGGTGAGGAGAAACCATCTTGGAGAAACCATCTTGGAGAAACATAGCACCTAAAAATTTTATAGCTCAAGAAACATTTGATGCTTGACTGTGCTGTTCAGGAATTCAGTCTTCGCTGAAGTGGAGACTGTCTTAGCTGTCTCTTTGATTCTTGGGCTACTTAATTCAGTTATTTCTTTGGTTACTCCATGTTTGTGGTACATGATGACTGCACTAAGGGGAGTTGGTGCACGGAACACGGCGCACCTTAGTTCTTTTTCATTCCCTGCCCCCCATCACTTTGGCCTTTTCCCATTTACAAAAGTTCTGTGTTTCTTATTATCTATCTTGTATTTCTTTTAATTCAATTTTCTGCTTACCCAGGAAAGCTCTTCTCTGCCTAAGGTGTAAGAGACTCGATTTCTCTAATACTTCCTCTCACTTTCCACTCAGTGTCCAGGTAACTCTGTGCTAGATTTCATATCTGGGCCTTGACATAAATGGCAGCTCTTTTCTTTCATTCCTTGTGTTGTATCTCTGAATCCGACACAGGTGCACATTGATGTGATTGCAGTTAAGAGATGAGGCTTTGGGATTACTCACTTTCACAGGCCTAGAACTGGCCCTAGCATTATGGTTCTATAGTCATTTGGTTTATAAAATCTCAAAAGACATTTTAAATACAGTTTGTTCAGGACATGTCTCTTTCCATCATGCTATGCTTGTCACATTTGTGTTCATCTTCAGAGGCACTATAACGGCAGTGAGGATGTTGGAAATGCAACTAAATGCACATTATGTCTAGGTTTGGAGAGATATATGTCAAGGGCTCACAGTCAATTCTGTACATTTTCAAGTCATTATTAGCTGCCCCCATAATGGAATAGCTTTCAGTAACACCTTCCACTGTCTCTTTCCCAGCATTGGGATAAGGAGGCAGGGCTAGGGGATACATTATAATGCCACTATACCTTTAGTACTTGGTTCCCAAGGCCATTGGCAGTGGAGGACAAATAAGATTCACATCAAACAGTGTCAGAACCTAGTCTGTTGGAAACATCTAGACATCCGGCATCAATCAGTGTGCTAAGTTGGAAGTAGAGGATTCAGTTCTCATTGCCAAATGAAAGCACTCTCCTGTCACAAATATACTCAGTATGCAGAGTATGCAACTATAAATACAACATACATTTATTTTAACACTTGGCTGGTGATTGTGTGAAATGGTATATTTTAAAGATACCTGTGATTGTGGGATCCAACCTGCAGTAGGATTAGAATCACTGAGTCATGGGCAGTAATGAGTTAAGGTTAACAGGCTGAGACTGCTGTCCTAAGAAAGGCCTACTCATAAATTTGTCCCTCTGCTGGCATCTGTGAACTTGGCTCTTAAAGTGTCCCTGATATAGAGTAGAAGAAATAAAGATAAGTGAAAAGGAGATGAGAGAGCTCAGTATTTTTTCTCTTTTATGACTTTAAAACTTTGGATTAGATTCTTGTTTATCTCTGCATGTACGCACGTTAATCACTTAATGAGTAACTGTGTTGCAAGGTCTATTAGCTCTAAATTTACCTAGTCTATTGCATCCCCCTTCAAGACTAGGGAACTAATACTAACTAAAGTAATTTTCAGTGTTTGCAGAGCCTCTGAATTGCCGGCTTTGATGATATTCAGTTCCAGAACACACCCCTCCCCCACCCCAGAGCAATGCTTAGAAATCTTCAAACCTATAATCACCTACGTTCCAGGAAAAGCAGAGCCTTACAAACCACACAATGATAAGATCACCCACCCCCAAGCAGCAGCAATTACTCCAGGAAGAGAGCTGAGGCAGCCCCTCCCTCCCAAGCAAAGCCAGTCATCTCTGGGAAACCAAATTGCTCCTTAGGCTATAAGGATTGCCCTGCAGCTACAAAACCAGGACTGAGATAATGAGCAACTATATTCCAATTCATTCGGTGCCACATAAAACTGGTCCTTTTTTCTTCTGAACCAGCCAGTGTGAACCCCGACATCATAGCGTGTCCCCTTTGGTTACTCAAACTAGAGT
Organism: Petromus typicus; assembly: GCA_004026965.1. Classification (NCBI taxonomy): domain Eukaryota; kingdom Metazoa; phylum Chordata; class Mammalia; order Rodentia; family Petromuridae; genus Petromus; species Petromus typicus. The sequence continues at coordinate 71,237 of PVIR01004308.1, read as the reverse complement.
CTTTTCCTTTTCTTCTGTACTTTTTGGCTCTGCCAGATAATCTGCCTCTGCCTCACACTGAAATTTGTTCTCTTATCCTGTATAGAGACATTATTCTCTTTTATCTTCTCTAAATTTTTCCTTGTAGATATTTGGAACCACTTCTCATAGTTGAAGCCAAGCATCATCTTGTCCTTGTTCATTTTCATCTCCAAAAGGGAAATAAATTACTTCTCTTGGTTGTGAAAACCTCTGGCTACATTCATGATAAAGGATCAAATGTTTCTTCCTTTCTTCTGTCTAATCATGAACAAAGTTTTCATGTATAATTCTCCCCACTCTTCCCACTACAATCAAAAAATTATCAGCCAATCTAAATTTTGAATAAGAAAATGAAGTATATACATACCACTTTTTAAATGTTTTAAGGTAAATATGATTTGCAAACATAAAAATGCACATATATTAAGCAAATATTAAGTGAACAGATTAAAGAATGCTCACCACAATTAATACAATAGTGTAGCCAGTCCTTAAAATAGTAGAACACAGCTTGACCTCCTTGTAATCCCTTCCATTACACCACTTCTGCCCCAAAGTAAACACTGTGTTTCCTTGGAACACCTTTGATTGCTTTGTATAAGTGGAATATTACCACATTAGTCAGATTCCTATTGTTATGACAAAATAGCTTTAAAAAATCAGGGTAAAAGAGAAAAGATTCATTCTGGCTTACAGTTTCAAAGATTTCAGTCCATGGTAGGCTGCCATTGCTCTGAGACCTATGGTGAGGCAGAAACGTCATGTTGAAAGGACATGGCAGAAGGAAGCTGCTTAACTCATGGCAGCCAGGAAGGAGAGAAAAGGGAAAAGGGCCAGTGGCATGGTACACCTTTTAAAGGCATATCTCGAGCAACTTATTTCCTCTAACAACTCATTCAGCTATGAACTCATCAATAAACTCACCCATTGATGTGGTTAGTATCTCAATGATCCAGTCACCCTAATTGCGCTACTAGCTGGAGTTCAAGGCATCAATACATACTCTTGAGGGATACTTCATATTTAAACCATAGTGCATTATGTGCTCTTATTATTTGTCTTGGATTCTTATACTTAATATTGTTCATGAGATTTATCCATGTTGTCAGATAAGTATGTATCTAGTTGCCACATGATATTCTGCCTTTTGACCCTATCCTTTCCTTTGTGGATATTGGAATTGTTTCTGTGTTTTTGTTATTTCAAATAAAGCTACTATAAAATCTTTATACTTTCTTTAGTGAATATATGTCAATTTTATTTATGTCAAGAGGTAGGACTAGTGATTTATAAGATATGCATGCGTTTGATTTTAGTAGATAGAGTTTCCCAGAGTCAGTGAGAATTTATACTACCATCATCCTTGATAGCACATATTGCTACTTAAGTGGGTGTTCCTGGCAATAAACCTATCTCTTCCCCGACCCCAGAAAGCAGAAATCTGTGGTGTATAATTTTAATGAATACCCAAAGCCATACATTCAGTTCTATACTCAAACTATAGTATAATTTCATCACCCCCAAAATTGCCTTGTGCTGCTTCTCAGTATTCTATCTCTCCCCTATTCCCAAACCCTGGCAGCCACTTATCTGATCTCCATCCCTACAGTTTCCTTTATACAGATTCTCAAATAAATGAATCACGTGGTTTGTAGCCTTTTGGACCTGACTTCGTTCACATAAAAATGACTTGAGATTCACCTGTACTGCTGTGTGCATCAGTAGCTCATCCCTTTGTCTGACCGGGTAGTATTCCATTGTAAGGATATATTGAACCACATTTGCTTATCACTTTCTCAATTGAGAGATATTTGGTTTGTATTTACTTTTCCCTAATATGAATAAAAATAGTTAAAGAATTTGTATACAGGGTTTTTTGTTTGTTTGTTTTTTTGGTGACTCTAAGTCTTTGTTTGTCTTGAGTAAATATCCAGCAGTAGGATTGCTAGGTTACATGGTAAGGTGCTGGGTAATAGGTTGTTTGTAAGAATGTATATAATTTTCATAAAGTGGCTGTACCATTTTTGCACTTCTGCTAGCTGGGGATGAGAGTTCTAATTGTACCGTATCCTGGCCAGAACTTGCTATGCCTAGTCTTTTAAATAAAAAGTTTAGTCATTCTAAAGTGTATAGTGGTATCTCATTGTGCTTTTAATTAGCATATTTTCAGTAATGATGTTGGGCATCTTAACATTTGCTTATTTTCTATCAATATAGTTTCTTTGGTGAATTTTGTCTTTTTGCTCATTGCAGATATTGTGTTACTTATTTTCTTATCATTAATTTTTAAAATATCTTTTATATTCTGAAAAAATTATAAATTCAGAAGAAGTAGCAAAAGGAATAAAAGGAAATCCTAACCATCCTTCACTCAACCTTCTCCATCACTGGCATCTTGTATAACTGCGGGATAATACTAAGACTGGGGATTTAGCACTGCTACAGAGAACCTACTTAGTCACAGAACCTGCCCAGCTGTTATCACTTATATATACTCTTCTGTGTATGTTTCTGTGCAGCTTTATTGTGTCATAAAGCTCTGTTGGTAACTGCCTGTTTGAAGTCTCACCACTGTCCTACCCTACATCCCTCTGGCACAGCAGTGACTGTTTGGTTTTCCATCTCTGTAATTTTATTATAACAGGAATGCTATAAATATGGATTCACACTACAATATCATACTTATTTGTATTGTATTTTTTCACTCAGCTTAATTCCTCAGAGCTTCAATCAAGTTATTGCATATATCAATATTTCATTCTTTTTACTGCTGGATGGTATTTCATAGTACAAATGTGTCATATTTTAACCCTTCAGACATTTCATTAGTTTTCAGCTTTGGGCTGTTGTGAATAAAGTTGCTGTGAATATTTATGTACAAGTTTCCGCTCTAATATAAATTTTGATTTCTAGGAATACAGCTCAAGAGTGCAATGGCTGAGTCACTTTGTAAGACTTTTTTAAGTTCTTAAAGAAACTGCCAAGCTATTTTCCAGGTTAGTTGCCTCATTTTACATTCTGACTAGCAATGTGTAAGTGATGTGTTTCCTCTGCGTCCTCATTGACATTTAGCATTGTCACCAATTTTGGTTGTTTTGGCCACTTTGATAAGTTTGTACTAGTACTGTGGTTTTCATTTGCATTTTCCAGTGATTAATATTATTAAATATCTTATTTGGCATCTGTGTATCCTCTTTGGTTAAATGTTTCTTCATGCCTCTTGCCTATTTTATAATTAGATTGTTTGCTTTTTTATGTTTAGTTTTTAAAATTCTTTATATAGTCCAGATACAAGTCTGGTGTAGGATATATAATTTGCAGTTTTTTCCCAGCTTGCAATTTGTCTTTTCATCTCTTTGACATGCTTTCACAGTGCAAGTGTTTTAAAATTTTTACTTTTATAGGTCATGCTTTTAGAGTCAAGTGTAAGAACTCTCTACCTAGTATTAGATCTGAATATTTTTCTATTACAATTTTATATTTTAGACATAATTCCATGATATATTTTGAATTTGATTTTAAAGTTTATTTTTATTTTTATTTATTTTAAAAGTACTTTTATTGTAAGGGCTGGAGATTTAGTTCAAGTGGTACCGCGCTTACTTTGGACACACAAGAGCCTGAGTTCAATTCCCAGTAATGAAAAAAAAAAAAAAAGGTTTTATAGAGTAAAAACCTCATGTTTTGTATATGGAATTTGATGAATTTGACAGATGTATGTACCTGTGATACCAACTAGATAATCAAGATCATAAACATATCCAGCACCTTTAAAAGTTCCCTCGTGTCCTTTTGTGTTTGGTTTGCTCTTTTGCTGTTGTTTGTTGTGAAAAGCTGTATCACTGGATGTGTGAAGGCGTAGCACATTTTTTAGTACCCAGTGCTTATTTTATTGTTGACTCTGAGCACTACATTGTACGGTGTGTCTCTAGAACCTTTTCATTCTGTGTAACCGAGACATTATTCCCATTGAGCAATAGCCTCCCATTTCCTTCTCTTTCAGCCCCTAGGCAATACCCATTCTCTTCTTTGCTTCCACAAGTCTATTTTAGACTTAAAAAGGTAAAATTATGTGTTATTTGTACTTTGACCAGCTTGTCTCAGGTAGTATGATGACCTCTGAGCTCATCCATGTTGTCATGAATGACACGTTTGCCTACTTTTTAAGATTGTGGATACTCCATTTTATGTTTCCACCACATTTTCCTGTCCATTTGTCTAGCAAAGGACACTTGAGTTGTTTTCATATATTGGCTTCTGTGATTCATGTTGTAATGCACATGGCATTATGCTTATCTTTGTAAAATCTTATATCATTTCTTTTGGATGTATATGAGACATGGGATTGCTGGGTTATATTATAGTTCTATTTTTGTTTTTCCTTATTTTAATTAATACATATAAATTATGAAAATGAGTGGGATTCACTGTGATGTTTCCACACACACACACACATTGTTTATTGATCTTGTCCATTAGCCCTTTCAAACTTCTCTCTTTTGTACTTTTCACAGTTTGACTGCAGTATGTCATGGTGAAGATCTTTTCTGGCCATGTCTTTGTGCAGTTCTGAAGGACTCTTGTCCCTGAATGTTCATGTCTTTTCCTAGATAGGAGGTTTTCTACTACTGTTTAATTGAACAGATTTTCTATACCTTTGTTTTTTCCCTATTGAGGTATAGTTGCTGTGGATATTCGATCTTTATTTATTTATTTTTTTTTTTGAGACAAGGTCTCCCATTTTTAGTTTAGGCTGGCCCTAAGCTCACTACATGGCCGAGACAAGCCTCAAATTCACAGCAGTCCTCCTGCCTCTGCCTCCCAAGTGCTGGGATTACAGGCGTGAGCCACCAGGTCTGGCACTGTGGTATGTGGTGCCAGGGATTGAACTTGGGACCTCACACTTGTCAGGCAGATGCCAGAACCACTGAGCTAAATCCCTGGCCCAATATTTGATCTTTTCATGGTGTCCCAAAGATCTTAAATGCTGCTTGATTCTTTCTTGTTCTTTCTTTTTTAATCTCAATGCGATAGTTTGAAATATTGTCTGCTTGTCAATATTGTCAGCCAGTCTGTTGTTGAGAATGTCAACTGGATGTTTTATTGAAGTGATCAAGCTTCTCATTTCCAAGTTGTCTGACAGGTTCTTTTTCTAAATGTCTGTCTCAACTGAGATTCTCATTCATATCCTGCATTATCTTTCTGACTTTATTTAACAGTTACTCTGATTCTCTTGGTTCTCACTGAGCTTTTGAAAACTCATTGTTTCGAACTCTGTGTCAGGCATTTTGTCCACTGCATTCCCTTGGAAATCTGTTGCGAGAGAGCAGTGAGTGATCTTTAGGAAGTGTTCTGTTCTGTTTTCTTGCCCGTTCACATTTCTGAGGTTTCCCGTTGAGGTTCCTGCATGTGGATGAATGACTGGCTCTGTGATCTTTACAGGACTGGGTGCTGTTCCTCGGTGCTGTTCCGGTGGGCACAGCCGCCCAGCAGCGGAACCCCAGACCCAGGCCTCCCTCCACGCGCCCAGGCAGGAAGCACAGCCCAGGGCTTGTCTCCTGGCCAGTTCTCCGGTGCTGTCCACGCAGGACTGAGTAGGGCTGGGCTGCACCTGCACCGAGGCAGGAATGCGTCTGGGCTGAGATGCCCACAGGAGCCAGGGAGCGTGGAGCGTGGCCGTCCTGGGGCAGTTTCTCTCCAGATCTGCTGAGGCTGTGCGCCCCAGGGGCAGGGGAGCTGCTGCACCCCAGCAGCATTACACGCGAGGGCCAGTACCTCCGTGGTGGGACCTGTGGGGTGGATTTCGGGTCTGTGACCTACTTTGAAATGTGCGAAGGCCACGAAAGTTCCCCAGAGCGAGGATTTGCAGGGTCTTGGCTGACAGGACTTGCTGAGCAGCTCTCTCAGCGACTCCAGCCTGCGGTGGGTTGGTGCCCTCCCTGGCTGCAGAACTGGCGCCCCACTCAGATACTTTATTTCGCCTACTCTGCACTTGCTCCAGATTTGGGGTTTACAAAGTTTCTGTCTCCCTGCCACTGAGTTGCAGTGCTCTGTGGTGCAACTGCTCACCTCACACACAACTACACACCTGTGGCCTCGGCTCTTCTCTTTGGAGGCACCTGCGAGTGCGAGGGACCCTTATCCAGTCATCCTGCCTGTCTCCCGCCTGGAAGACACGTTTTTCACTTCGTTTACTGGAAACCCTACGTGTCTTGCACTGAGTTGCTTTTGAACCTTTGCCAGAATCAGGGGGTCAATCTGTGTGCTGGCCGCTCTGTTCTCTGCTCTGTGTCTGGATCTCCTCCAGGGCCACACTGTGCTGCCTGTTGTTACGACTCAGTTTGGAGAGTTCTTATCTCACGTATTTTAGAAACAAATCCTTCAGATACATGCTTCCCAGATATTTTCCCATCCTGTGGTTAGTCTTTTTGTTCTTTCAGCTGTATCTTCTACAGATATTATTGTTTTATTGATTCCCATTATGGGTAGGCTTTTAATTGCATCAATTTTTTCTACTTAAATTTGTTCAGTTTTTATAAGTCAAAATATGGTTGATCTTTATGAATTTTCCATGAGAAGCTGAGGAAATCATGTTGGGTATAGATTTTTGTTAATGTGTGTCAGTTAAGTCAGGTTACATGATAGTGCTGTGCAGGTAAACTGTATCTTCATTTTCTTCTTATGTTCCATTCCAGTTGCTCAAAGAGGAGAGTTAAAATTTTCAGTTATAATCTTGTATTTGTCTTTTTATATTTCAGGTATCATATTCTTTCTAATGTTTTAAGATCTTGTAAGTGTACATTTATGTTTTTATATCTTATTTGCGACTTATTGTACAATGTTCCTCTTTATTTTTGATAATATTTCTTGTTCTATTATTATTTTATTTTGTATTACTATAGCTACTTTAGAACAATGTTTTACTAATTTGCTTTTGATAGCCAGTTATATTTTAAAGCAGTAAAATATAAGGAAAATCAGTTTAATTTCATTTATTTCTTCTTAGCACTTCTGTTTGTAAAAAATTAATGTTTCTATCTAGATTCTCTTGGCCAGAAAAACTTATTTATTATCAATTGTTAATATTTTTGTTTTTCTGAGAAAGTCCTTACTTCTTCCTTTTGAAAATCAGCCTTCTGGAGATATAATTTCCGTGGCATAAAATTAGGCTATTAAGTGGACAATTCAGTAATTTTACTGAATTTATAGTTGTGCAAACATCAGCACAGTTCCCATCTCAAACACTGCCAAACATCCTGCATGCCTGTTTATAGTCAGTCACCTTCCCCTAACTCCAGGCTTCCACTAATTTGCTTTTTGTCTTTACAGATTTGTCAACTTTGGAATTTCCTATATGTGGATTCATATAGTATTTCATTTTCTGCTTCTTTCACTTAGCATACTTTTCCTGAGGTTCATCCATGTAGCAGGTATCAGTGTTTTGTACCTCAGCTTTGCTAAATAAGTACCCAGTTGTATGAATGCCATATTTAATTTATTGGTTTAGTACTTTATAAACATTTAGATTATTTTCATTTTTGGCTGCTGAATAATGTTATAAATATACTAATAAATCTTTGGGTGGGAATGTTTTCATTGTATTTCTTACCAGGATTAAAATTTCTGGTTCACCTGGTAAATTTATACTTAACATTTGAAGAAACCAACTGCCAAACCATTTTCACCAGCAATGCCCTCTTCATCTTAACGAGATTTTTTTTTTCTCTGCATGTAAAAAAATTCTGACTTCCATAATTTTTGACAAGAAACTTGTAATGTTTATTCTTTTTACATTTGTACACGGTGAGTTCTTTTGCCCTCTGTCTGTGCTATGAGTGGGGTATGATTTCAGTATGTGCCCCACAAAGGTTCACATACCAGGATCTTGGTCAGTGTAGCAATGCTGAAATGGCGGGAGCCTTAGGCATTGGGCCCAGTGGGAGGTCAGGGGAACCTTGTTCTCAGAAGGGATTAAGTTTGCTTCCCTACAACTCATTGATGTCTCTCACAGGAGGGCTGCCTTCAGATCCTGGCCAGGACTCACAAAACTTTCTGGCTTCTTGTGTGTCCTATAATTTCTAGCTCCCAAATATGCTTCCACCACTACCTCCGCCATGATGCATTGTGAGCAGGAGGGCCTGTGTGAGAGCCAAGTGTGTGCCAGCACAATGCCCTTCAAGCTCTAAACTGTGAGCTAAATTACACTCTTTTTAAAAATGAAGTTAATCTGCCTCAGGTATTTCACTATAATAATGTAAAACTAACACATGCTGTTTTCAAGATTTCTTCCTATACTTTGTTTTTAGCAAGTTAAATGTGATGCGCCTATGGATAGTTTGTTAGGAGCTTTGAACTTCTCAGACCTATGAGATGGTGCCTATCATTTATTTTTTAGAAATTCTCATCCACTGTGGTTTTCATAAATTGGAAAATAATAAAATAAAATAAATTGTGTCTCATCTCTCTACCTTCTGGGATAACAGTTGCACCAAGTTAGACTGATTTGAGTTATCTCAGAATTCTTTTGTATTTTTGCTAATTTCTTTTTTATGTTTCAGTTTGAATAATTCCTGTTGATTCATCTCCGTGTTCACTGATTCTTTCCTTGGTCTTTTTAAGAGTACTGATGTGCCCACTGAAGTTACTATGCACTTCTGCTGTTTAAATTACTTCCATTCTAGTATTTCTATTTAGGTCTTCCTTACAACTTCCATTTCTTTTCTTCAGCTACCTGCTGATTTTCCATGATATTGAACTTTCCTATTAAAGCTTTTAACATGTTAATCACAATTTTTTTTTTTTTTGAGACAGGGTCTCGCTTTTGTAGTGCAGACTGGTCCTGAATCGCAGCCTTGAACTCACAGCAATCCTCCTGTCTCTGCCTCCCAGGTGTGAGCCATGATACCTAGCACTGTGGTATGTGGTACTGATTGATGGTGGGTGTGAGTCTCTACACCCGACATTGTTGTATGTGGTTACCGGGGATCATACTTTGTCCTTGTGATTGCAAGGCAGGTGCTGCAACCACTGGGCTAAATCATCAGCCTCACGATTTTTAAATTCTTTTTGTCATACAATCACTGTTATGTCAGATTCCGATGATGGCTTTGTTTCTTGGGAGTGTGATTTTTCTTGCCATTTTGTATGTCTTCATTTCTCTCTCTCTCTCTCTCCCTTTCCTTCTTTGCTTGTTTGCTTGTCTGAAGCCAAGCATCTTATGTAGGATGTTAAGACTGAGGTAAATCGCTCTTATGCTTAGAATCAGGCATCACACACTGCTAGGTGCTCAATGCAGAGCATTGGGTTAATCTAATTAGGAGACAGGCTGGGTCTGAGGTTGTTGTCACTGTCTGTCCTTAGTGAACCCAAAGTCCTAAAATCCGTTTATGATTCCTTATGTAGGGTGACAGTTGGTCTTGCAGGGCAATATCTTTTCAACAGTGAGCTTTTGGTCTTCCTTTTACCCTGCGTGCCTCTGATGGTCTTTAATGCTCTTCTTTTTCCTTCGACCTCCTCCAAGCAGTGCTCTTGTTATTGGACTTGTTTGCTTTTTTGATGTGGAGAACTGGCAAGGTCATGCTTTCTGTTTAAACCTAGAATGGCAGAAGTGTGGCCTTCTCATCTTTTGCCTTTCCCTTTATGTCGTTCTAGGCCTAGTGCTTCTTTGTGCCCTCCCTGAGGAGTAATTGTTTTTCCCTTTTCTCCTCCTAAGTGCAGTGAATTTCCACCAGTGTGTCAAAGGGGACAAAGTTTGCTGCCCCCTCTCCAATAAAAGTAAAGTAATTTTTTCTTAGCTGAGAGAGGGAAAATGCATAGGATAGCGATTTATATCTATCCTGTGTGACTGTTTCTCCTCTCTCCAAGATCTGCCCCACAGTGAGTTCATTTTAAAGACTCTGTCTGGTATTTCCCTTAAGCACCAGTGGGGTTCAGAGAGAAAGAACCTGCAGGACAGCACAGCTCCTTCCATTCCTGAGGCCCTTGGAAGCTTCTTAGTGTTGTATCAGCCCATATTTTACCTTTATCAATTCATAATGTTTCTAGCTCAGTTTGTCTCACTGGCTTGGTAAGCTTACCCAAGATAAGTGACTGGGCACATCTTATCTCTTCCTGTACAGACTGTATCTTCTCAAATTTCGGGTAAGTTCATTGCTGTGCAGACTCAGGTCTCCAATGTGTTGAAAAAAATCTCATGAATTTGAAGTTAGTTGGGCTTTTGGTGCTCTTCACCAAACTTACGCACACAGACAGTAACTCTTGCCTCGTAAATTCTTTAGATATTTTTTCTCACCCAAACCCCTCCAGTTCTTTGGATCTCTTTAGACAGATTGGAGCGTGCAAAACTCCTCTTTCTTCAAACTGTTACTGTCAAAATGTTCTGCTGTGCTTCACAAGTAAGGTACATATTGACTATTTTGGGGATACTCTTGTTTTCAAGTATTCAGATGCCCACACTATCCCTTCTGCTTCTATACAGTAGATACCAGTATTGTATCATCATGTAGTTGTGAGTGGATTTGTCTCCACCTGATCATATTTTGGATTTGTCGATATGCTTTGTCATCTAGTTTTCTTACAGAGTTTATATGTGACTTAAAAAAACTATTCTACTACTCTTTCTATTTTAAAACTAGGTGATTCAGAAATGATACAAACTCTCATTTTATTGCTGCCACTCTCTTTACCCCTAGTCTTGCCTTCAGCTTTGAAGGATATTTTTGCCAGGCATAAAATTCCAGTTTAAAAGTTTATTTCTTTAGGGGTTTTTTTGTTAATATGGTTTCAAAATTCGTTAATGATCTCAGGAAGGAAACTGGCAGAATATTGGCCTAATTCTGTCCCCCTTCACTTCTCACCAGAGTCCTGGCTTCTTGAGTCTCTAACCTTTTTGTTCTCCAGCAGATGACCAAAAGTTCTGGTGGCTTCCCTCCCACTAGCAGGGCCTGATCCAGGCCTTCCTGTGCCCTGTTGGACTCTGAAAGATACAACAGGCATCCCTGTGCCCTTGCCCATGTCTAGACGCAGCAAATATCCAGAGGGAAAAGTGTTGATACAACACCACCACGTCTCTTTCCTGGTTACTTTATGATTGCTCCCATGTTTTAAAATGTAAACTGGTTTTACTGGTTATTCTCAGCAGGAATATTAAAATCTTTTATAAGCTACTCCATCATTTTCATAATTAGAAGCCTACCTGTGCAATAAGTACTTAGCAATGAATTCTTTTTCCTGAACTACAGAAATTTCTAAAGAAGAGAAACATTTAAAGAAATTGCTTTGGAGATAAACTCACCCTTGCTGTTTAACAAGAAAGATTCTATTTATTTATTTATTTATTTTGTGACAAGATCTCACTTTTTGTAGTTCAGGCTGGCCCTGAGCTCAGCCTTGAACTCACAGCAATCCTCCTGCCTCGGTCTCCCAAGTGCTTGGATTACAGGTGTGAGCCACCACAGCCGGCATGGTGGTATGTCGTACTGATTGCTAGTGGACTTGAATCTCCATACCCAGCATTGTTGTATGTGGTTACTGGATGAACCTAGGCCCTTGCACTTGTAAGGCAGGCCCTGAAACCACTGAGCTAAATACTTGGCCCGAAGAAAGACTCTTAAAGGTAAAAAATATGACCAAACAGGAAGGAGGCCGGGATTATATTGTTGCATCGCTTTTTTGAACTCTCTTTCAATGTAGAGAGGGTGAAGAATTATATAACTTATTATAGACTGATTAGGGTAAAAGCTAGTGTCTTATGGACAATTTAAAGATATAAAGTGGTCATAGTTTCTATATTGTAAGATCTGAATGAATGAGAGTATTCTCTGAGCATTATAAAGCCTACAATAGTGTTGATCTTCAAAGTTATTTCTTCTTGGTAGGTTAATTTTTCCAGTCAAGCACAAATAAAGATCTGTCTGGTGTTCAAGGGCTTAGACATAGGTGCTGCCAATAAATCATAGGTGCAGTGTCCCTCTTTGGAGAGAGAAGACTCACTCTGTAATGAGGACTCCACCAGGGAAGAAGAAGTTGCACAAGAGTTAGAATTGTATCCACTGCCACAGTGCCAACAACACTGTTGACTGTATATTTCATAGTTGTGCAGAAAGTTTGCAAGAGAAGATTACAATGTATTTTCTGCAAGGTCTGAAACCTGGATGTTCTCCAGAAAGGTGACAGGGCCAAAGAAAAACTGCAAACCATTTTCTGTCACAGGCCCTACACTGTCATGAAAGTGAATGCTTGGCTCTTAGCTCTATTGCTTATTCACCAGCTGCATGAATCTGGGCCACTTGCTCACCTTTATGTGCATAAATTTCCTCAACTGTAAAGTCATTCCCAACAACACTAACTTTATAAGGCAGTTGGGAGAACAACTATAGTTGGGGGTGGAGAGGAGAAAGTCACTGGCAAATTTCAAAGTGCTTGCTCCTCAGGGATCTGGACGATTCATCCCCTGGGCCAGGGCTGGGAGAGGTCTAATTCTACATGTCCCCCAATGCAGTGGTCTTTTTTTCACAGCTCCATATAAGTAGCTTGTGAGCTTCTGCATGAAGGAAGGACTTTTCAGAGATGGGAGATCTTTCCCTTGTGCCTGACTGACAGCTCACTCTCACTCCCAGAGATCTGAATCTTCTGAGCCCCTGTATCTGGGGAAGGAAGAGCAATGAAGATTTTCAAAGTCCAGAACTATGCTGTTGGCTTGCTTTTGCTGAGCTCCCCATCTGGGGACCTACAGCCTCATATTGCACTATCTCTTCATCTCTGAGGATGTGCATAGTTTAAACTAGGCTCCCTTCTCTGAACACAGAAGAATTTCTAGGGGAAAGCAACTGCCCATCAATCCATCCTCCAGGGTTTCTTGCGGGTCTTTTAAGGGGTTCTTCCTCTGAGAGGTCAAAATCACTCATGATTCTGGATAAAAGCAGAGGCACCTAATAACTTAAGCAATTGCTCAACAAAATGGACAAGAATAAATACAAAGCTGGAAGGACTATCCAGTGCTTTGATGTTAGCCAGCAATTAATTTATGCTGACATTTTTGTCATGTGCAAAAGTAGTCATAGGATCTTAAGTTGTTTAGTCATATTATTTGAGAAAGTACAATGTGTGTAATTTACTTCATAGTTATTTTCACCTGGGGTTACTAACTGATAATTTCTTAATAGCAAGCCAACAGGAAAGTACTACAATATATTTTCCATCTGCAAAAGAGTAAAACATGTCATCTCCATCTTTTTCTGGCTTTAACATATGTATTCAATTCTTGGGTTCTGCCTTAGTCAGTGGGGACGGCTGGCTATAATAAAGTCACACAAACTGGGCTGCTTATTGCCTTGGTATATTTTCTGTTGCTATGGTAGAATACCACAAACTGAGTGATCTTGAAAGAAATGAGGCCTATTTGTCTCAAAATTCTGGAGGATGGGAAGGCCAAGGGCATGGTGCTGGCATCTGGCATGCTGTGACGTAACATGGCAGAAGGTAAAAGTCAGCAAGAGAAAGCTGAGAGAGCTGAACTTACTTATATAACAGTTCACTTCCCTGTCTCTCACCAGGCCCTACCTTCCAACACTGCTGAATTAAGGAAGTCTATTTCTAACACACGAACTTTTGAGGTACACATTCAAACAATAGCACTGATATACAAAGGAAACTTATTTTTCAGGCCGAAAGTTTGAGATCAAGGTCCCGGCTTGGTCATGTTGTGGTGAGGGCTTTCTTTGGGCTTACAGACCACTGTCTTACTGAATAGACACATGCCGTATAGAGAGTGAACTAACTCTCTGGCATCTTCAAATAAGGTCACTGAATCTCACTCATGAGAGCATCACCCTTATGACTAAACTGTTTTCCAAAGGCCCCACCTCATGTCATCATACTGGAGGTCAGGATATCAGCATAGAAATGTTGGAGGGAGACAAGTGTGTGGTCTATACCAGATTCATCTTTGTGATTCTTTCTTAGTCCACTTGTGATAGACCTTAGCAGGGGAGCAAAGCAGTAGTCTGGATGATCCTATACCCTCCCTCTGGTCTAGGACTCTGGCGAATTGTAGAACTCTTACTTGTAGTTACCATTACAGGACAGTGTTGGAGAAGTTCAACCTCCTAGAGCCAGTTGCAATAAGAGAATTCTATCAAAAGATTCGCTAAATTATGATCCCAAACAAAATAGCTTTTTGGGGACAAAATGTACTTCTGACAAGGGAACCTTATGTTTCTTCCAAGACTTTCCTCTTGGGGCTTCCTCCTAATCGGTCTCTGTAGAAACATTTAAACCCAGAATCTAGAAGAAATTATTACATCTTATCTTCTCAAAGCCCTATACTCCCATCCGTACTTCTAAAAAGACTCTTTTGTTCGCAGACAATAAAGCCAGTCCTGAAGGCCAGTTCCTTCACACAGCCATTTCTGGTCGGATGCTGGCTCTGTACTTTCCACAGCGTTGTAACTTCCAAAGGTAAGTTCAGTAACATAAATTTCTTTCTGTAGTTTGAAAGGATTTTATGTCTCTATGTTGTCAAGCAATGTGATTTTGTCTCATATTTTCTTAGTAATATTTAGCATGTTTACTAGCATAAGGAGATAGCATTATTGCTAAATTGCTTTCTGTGGATTATGTATACTTCTTTATCCTTGGGAAAGCAGAATTTTTTATATATACCATGTGATCTCTTAATATCCAGGCTGGGTGACTTGGGAGAAAATAGGCACATCTGTAGTACCCATTTTGTAGGTGGAAGCAATAATTTGGAGAGATGAACATATTAGCCAAGACTGATTCTCAGTTTCATCTTTGGCACATTCCAGTGTATATCATAAGATTTTAAAATGTCTCACAAAATTGCTCTAAAATTCTCATGGCCAAATTTATTTTAATTAATTTTAACTTTTGAAAACTTGCAGCACTTTGAGGAGAGAGTGGATGAATTTTACAAAAATAATATGAATAATTGTTTTGAACAGAGCCAAAGAAATGTCAAAACTTCAGAAACATTAAGAAAGCAGTGGAGGAGTTAGCATAGGAACATTAGAATAATCCAGGTTAGGTACTGAGAAGAATGAACTTTGGCTTTGGCTTTCTCTGGCAGTGTCTTCTGTGACAGCGGGTCTGAGGACAGTTTTCTTCTGGATAGAGCCTTTATAGCATTTCTGCATGATTTTAATGATCCGTGAGGGTGACCTGAATTTTCTCACTGTTAGAAAGATGAAAACATGTATTAATATACCTGACCAGTTAGAAATTTAGTTTGGCTGAAGCACAGGCTCATGATAGTAAAATTCTATCAAATATATACCAAAAAAGGTAGGTTGGGAGCACGTTTCTGTGGGCCGTAAGTGCACTAAGGTGCTCAATTTTTTCAGTTGGTTTTGAAGGATTTTGAGTAGGATTAGGGAAGAAATACAAGATTGCCACAGGTAGATTGTAAGACTATTATTATAGCTAGAATCTGTAGTTTTGGCCAAGTTGGGACAAGCAAAGAAAAAGGTCAGTTAACATTGTGGTCTATATCTAAAGGTCCCCTCAAAGCTTCTTGCCTCCATGGGCAAGGACCAAGGGATGTGATTGGACTGTAGGGGGGGTGGTGCTTGTCCATGGGGTGTGGCCTGCACATAGATCTCTTCGCTCCTCTGTAGATCATTCTGCTTGATACCCATTGTGCCAAAAGCTGATTTTCCTCCACCACGCCGTCCTGCGTGGGAGCCAGCTGGTGATGGACTGAAATGTCTACAAACTGTGAGCCATGATGCATCTTTTCTCTTTAGAACTGTGGGTGTTGGAGATTGTGTCTCAGCATTGAGAAGGTAGCTGAGACAGTCAGCAACAGGCAGTGTGTTAGATGAAAAGTGTTATTGAAATTATATGACTTTATTATGACTTCTTTTTTTAAATTGAAATCTTTGTTGGTACATTACATATACACATCATGATTGCACTCAACAATGAGAATTTGTACCAGTATATGACACAACTTAATTCTCATTTTTTCCCATAGCCCTATTCACTCTACCACCCCCCCTATATACATAAACTTTGCTTCCTTTCTTTTTTGTTATAATCTCATTGTTTTTCCCCCTTCACCCTATTTCACTTTGAGTATATGACTTCTTTTATTTATGCTAGGGTTTAAAGGCAATGAGGTGTGGCCTCTCGAATCCCACAGTTTTTCCAGTTATGCTGGCTACAATCTCTCCTAGTTGAACTGAAAAAAGGAAATTAAATGTTTGTTTCTATTTTTAAAGTTACGTGAGAATGGGCTTCTCAAGCTGGGTGTCAAACCTTTGGCACCGTTGAACCTCTGTAATTCCACGAAGCTCTGAGTCCTCTGCGATCACCTCCAGGTGCTGTCTGGACAGCGGGGTGTCCCTCCAGACAGATCGGGTCCAAGGTATGCCACCTACAGATGTTCTCGGGCCTGCTGCATGTGAGCTCAGGCCGTGGAGCCATGCTCCATTCTGATGTTAGAGGGAGCAGAGCTCTATCTGTGCTCTATCTCACATCTGCTCTCTGAGTTAAATTTCAAGGGAAAAAGCTAAGAGCAGGGCAATTTTAATCCAAGATTTTCTATTGTTAGAAGTTTTTTTCTAAGAAAACTGACAAGTTCCTTATAGCAAGCACCCAGAAAATGCTGAAATAATTGGTTTGCTTTCATGAAAGTGTTGTCTTTTCCATATGAACCTGTAGCAAAGGGATTTCTCCCTTTATACCCTACTGTGGTGACAAATTTCATCATCTCTGCACTGAATAGCTTAGATAATACTGAAAATGCTTTAGATTTATTGTACTATCATAGTGTCCACAGGAACTTTCAGTATTATGAACCTGAGAACTCAGGCTTAAATTGGCAATGAGATAAGATGTGTTCCTTTCATTTGAAACAAAGATAAGTTTGTATATTAATGCCATATTGACCTCATCTCTGCTGTGTCCTCACATGAACACTTTATCTAGATCTCATCATCCCATTTACTGTCTTTGGTTTATATATATATTTATTCCAAAGATCTGTGTGAAACAGCTTTTTATTTATTTATTTTTTTGACCCGCTGTCATCACTGCCTATCCCTACATCATTCCACTAGGTGGCACTCTTATCCACAAGACTACTGCAGCCCTGCACATTGGAAAAAGTGGCCAAGCCACTGGCTGGGATGTGTTTTTCCAAGAAGATGAAACACTTCTGGGCTGCTGGTAACTGTGTTCCTCTACTTCTATATCATGATGTTTCACAGCTTCCTGCTTTTCTGAGCCTCATAAATATTCATGAAATACCTAACTCTATGTAGAGTACTAGGGTAGACAGAGAAACATTTGCCTGGTCCTCCAGCAGTTCCCAGTCAGATGGCAGGAGAGGTACAGGATAGCGTCCTGGGAAGGGAGAAATGCTTCTGAGTGCAGGCTCGGCAAGTTTAGAGGCCCATGGGTCTGGTTTGTGGGGCTCTCACCACAGAGCAGGGGGCTTTCTGGCATTGCAGTACACTGTTAGACTCTTAGCCTCGGAAACCAGAAGAAAGGAGTAGCTGTGAATGCTCCCTCCTGTCCCAGGAAGTGACTAGGCTTTTCCACAGCCCCAGACAGAGAATAAAATGTGCCCACATGGCTCCCACACCATGGAGTAGAGCTATTTATAGCTGTTTCATTTGCTTTTTCAGATTTGGAAAATACCAAAGGACATAGACAATATCACCCATAATGTCACCTGTACTCCTATCAATAAGAATTAGCCATTGTTAATTTCTTGATATGTTGACTGCCAGATTTTCTGTTTATACTGAAAAATCACACAGACAACATATCAATGTTTCTCTTTTTCTTATTTCTTTTTAATCAATGTCCTCCTATTTATCAAGGACCAATTTGAGGATTTAGTTATGGGTGCCAGAGTGCTCTGACATAGCACTTCACAGTATCATAGTGGCAGAAAAAAAATCTTAAAAGTTTTTTATCTTTTCTCTCTACTTGAAAAATCTTGAAATGTAAACCCATTTTTTCCTGAAGTTTGAAAGTGTATAAAATACAAGAAGACGAAAGTGCAAATTTTCTGTGGTTCTACTGCTTGGAACAAAACATAGCTGATATTCACTTTGCTTTATTTCATTCAAGTTTGTTTCTACATATTTTGAGAATTGAACTTACCTTTTATAGTCTGTCTTTTAACTTAGTTTTTTAGGCCTTCATATTGTTCTTCTAATTCAGGATTGTGAATAGTGGCCCAGTATTCCATTCTGTGGTCATAGCTACATCATACAACATGTAGGAAACAGAGATATTTAAAGATTAGATCATAAAGTCACTCATTCATACCATCCAGAGACCAGTACTATTAACATTTTATTGTAACTGCCCATTTTCTTTTTCTCTGATTCTATGTGCTATTTCTCAAGTTTTTTTTTAATGAACTTTCTATTGTTGTTGGGACAAGCTGAGCCTATTCTTTTTACCTAGTTTCATGACCAACATTATTTTTATTAGCACATGTTTGTAGTACAAAATAATTGCATTCATTTTGTGGGAAGTTGGCATTTCTTAGTTTTTTCTTTGTTATACCCTTTCCCTGCTCTCTCTCCCCCTCACTGCATCTATTGCACCTTTTATCATATATGTTCACACACACATATATGTATATATATACACACATATAGACATATATGTATCCACACACATATATACATGTGTATGCATACGTTTATAATATATATACACGTATACATGTATGTATATACACATACATACATATATATATATATACATTTCTTGATACACATTTGTAGTAATGATCATGTTCCTCACACAGACTTGGTACATGTACACAGCACTTTATAATTACCTTTTTAAGCATCTCATTTCCCCTCTCTTTTTCTGCTTTTCTTCCATTTCTTGATTCCATACCCATATGCCAAAGATCTATCTTTCTCTTTCCTATGATCAGTCTTTTGTTTTGCACTTTATACTCTGGGATTCTCATAGGTGATAAACCACACAATATTTAAGTTCATATGTCTGATTTATTTTACTTAGGACTCTGGCCTCCAGGGCACCCATTTTCCTGAAAAAGACTCAAGTTCATCCTTCTTGATAGCAGCGCAGTTCTCCATTATGTTTCAACACCACACTTTATCCACCCATCTGTTGGTGGACATATAGGCTGCTTCCAGGATTTAGCTATTGTGAGTTGTGCTGCTATAAACATGGGTTGCATAGATCACTGTGATATAATGTCTTTAACTCTTTGGGGAAGACGCCTAAAAAGGGAATAGCTGAGTGGAATTTCTAGTTTTTGGTTTTTGAACATTTCATGTATTCTGAATGTCCTTTTAACTTTGTTGTTGTCTTCAACTTTTACTGATTATATAACATTTCGATGTGTAAAAGTACCATAATTTGAGCAATCTGTTACAGTTGGGATTTAAGGTTATTTTGTGGTTTTTCTTACAGTAGACAACACAGATGAATATTCTGTGGTTAAATCTTTGCAGAAGCCCTTGATTGTTTCCTTTGAATAAATTCTTAGGTACACAGCTGTTGGTTCTATCAGTATATACATTTTCAAGGCTCTTGATGTGCTGTAGGCCTTGTGTTCATTACTTCTCTGGTGCTGGGACAAGATATCTCATGTGCACAACTTCTAGGGGAAAAAATGTTGATTTGGGCTCATGGTTTTAGAGGTTTCAGTCCATAACTGTTGAAAACACACGATGGAAGCTGCTCACCTCAGGAGGCAGCGCAAGAAGGAAAGAATCAGAGGAAATGGGGCCAGGGCCAGGTACTATCCCCGGGGTCACATCCCCATGATCTACTCCCGTGGAACAGGCTCCACCTCCCTAAAAGGTCATTACCATCTTACCAATGAATCGATCAACTGACGAAGTTGGATCCCTCGTGATCCATTTGTCCCTGGAAGCACCACTAGCCACACAGATGTGTGCTTTGCCAGTGTTCTGGGCATTGCTCAAGCCAGTCTGGATGCAGTCAGGAGTGACCCTTGCCAGGCTGTCACATTTCTCACTGTAGAGCAGAGTACAGCAAACTGCTTTCTCCCCAAGTTTTCGCTATCACTGAGGATTTCGCCAATTTGACTACAGACAATTGGTATCTCATTTTAAATTTTACATTTATTTAATTGTTAGTGAAGCTGCACATCATCCTTCTCTTTTGACTAATTTTCTGTTCTAGTTTAGTAATTTTTCTTAATTTCTTAAGAAAAGAAGGTAAACTTAAAATACTAACTCCCCATCACTTCTGCAGATTTTCTTCTTGAGTTAATTGGTGTGAAATATATGTATGCGTTTCCTAATCTTATCCTGGACTCCTGGAATAATCTCTCCTTACTTATGATGTTTTTTACTGGATTTGGTTTGCTAGCATTTTATTTGAGGTTTTTTATTAGCACATATTTGTAACATATAATGATCCTTTTCTTCATTGGGGGTTGGTGTTTGTACATAACATATCTCAATTCTTTTTATCCCTCCCTTTTTTTCCCCTTCCCATCTTTTAGTTCTCTTCCCATTTAAGAAAGATCTATCTCCCTATTTCCCCTATTTCTCCCTATTTATTTTGCTCACTTGTAATTTGGGCTTCTCATATAAGCGAAACTGTGTGATATTTAAACTGTGTGGCTGATTTATTTCACTTAATATGATGCTCTCTTGGTGCATCTATCTTCCTCCAAATGATTAGAGCTCATCTTTCTTTATGACAGAGTAGTACTCCATTTATTTATGATTTTTGCATCTGTATTGGTGATATTACTCTTCCATTTTCTTTCTGTGTGTGTTCTCTCTGTGTATAAAGTTTTTTGGTCAAGATAACTAGTTTTATAATATGGATGTGGCATATTTCTTTCCTTTTGTCTATATTTGGAATCACTTTTAGAGCATGGAAATGATTTGTCCTGGTAAGTCAGAAATAACTTGTTTATAAAACTCTTTTGGCATTGTAGCAATCATTAGGGGAAATTTTCTCTAACAGCATAATTTTTCCATCATAGTTTACTTTGTAACTTCAGTTTTGTAATTTTTCTGGAAAATTCTCTATTTTTTGAGATTTTTCAAATCTATTAGCCTTTTTACAAAATTATTTATGTTTAATACACACAACATGTAAATCATGCAAACCTTGATATTTGTACTGTCTTCATAAAGCTCTGTAACCATCACAAAATCACCACAAAGAATTTTACAGTATTCCACAAAGACTGTTAGCCATCACTCTCCATTTCCTCTTAATTCCATTCAGCCATGGACAAACATTTACCTACTTTCTGTCTCTATGAATTTGCTTATTCTAGCTATTTCATATAAAAGAAATCATAAATTGTGTGGATTTTTTTTTTTTTTTTGAGACAGAGTCTCGCTTTGTGGTTCAGGCTGGCCCTGAGCTCAGCCTCCAACTCACATCACAGCAATCCTCCTGCCTCTGCCTCCCGAGTGCTGGGATGACAGGCGTGAGCCACCATGCCCGGCACTGTGGTATGTGGCACTGATTGCTGCTGGGGTGAGTCTCCACGCCCAGTATTGTATGTGGCTACTGGGGATCGAACCCGGGTCCTTGCGCTTGCAAGACAGGTGCCGGAACCACTGAGCTAAATCTCTGGCCCTGTGTGGACTTTTTTGACTGGCTTTTTCACTTAGTGTAATGTTTTCAGGGTTTATCCATGTTGTAGTGTGTGTGTCAATATTTCATTCTCTGTGGGGTTTTGTTTTTGTTTTTAATTAATAGATTATTTTTAGAACAGTACTGTGGTACAGAAAAGTTGAACAGAGAGCAAGTTCCCATATACTCTCCCCACCTGACTCCTTTTAAAAAATTTGTTTTTATTTTTTAAAAATGTATTGCTATGTGTTTGCAATTTGTAACAAATACATCGATCATGAGGTATTGGTGCACATGCACATTACATATTGATCCTTTTTACTTCCTTTCCCCCTCCCTTCTCCTTCAACCCTAAATTCCCTTCCCATCTCCACAAGTCTATTTGTGTCCTGTCATCCCTTTTATTTTTCACTATAAATTATTTCAACTTTAGATTGCTCTGATAAGAGAAGCCATATGGTATTCAACCTTCTGTGTATGATTTACCTCACTTAGCATTATGGTCGCAAAGTGCATCCATTTTCCTACAGATGATTCAAATTTAACCTTCTTTATGGCTGAGTGGTACTTGTGTATATGTACTACTTTTTTTTCCTATTTTTTCATCTGTTGAAGGGCATATAGGCTGCTTCCAAGATTAAGCTATTTTGAGTTGTGCTGCTTTTTATGACTAATATTCCATTGCATGAGTATACCACATTATCACTGGATGAACTTGCTTCCTTCTGGCTACTATAAAGAATGCTGTTGTGAGCATCTGGCATATGTTTTGTTTGGAGATACGGTTTCTTTTCTCTTAGGTAGATGGCTAGCAGTGGAATTGCTGAATCATAGGATAACTGTGTTTAACTCTGAGAAACTCTCCAACTTTTCCAAAGGGGCTGTACCGTTTTACATGCATAGGAGTAATGCAGGATAATTCTATTTTTTCCATATCTAGATCAACATTTGTTATTGTTACTATTTTTATTATATCCATTGTAATGTATATTACAATTGAAAGTGGTATCTCATTGGGTTTTGATTTACATTGCTGTAATGACTCATGATATTAAGCATAGTTTCATCTGCTTATTTGCCATATGTATATCTTCTTTACCTTTACAATCTGTAATCCTCTTCCATGGAAACTTCATGGATTCCATTAATACCTTTTTGCAAATGACTTCCAGTATTTACTTCCAACTCTGACCTTGCATTTGAAATTAGTTTCCCATCTGATACGAGCCAGCATCCCGGTGGCATCTCAGAACCTGTGCATCTCAAATAAAACTCGTCTGGTTTTCTCCCAAGTTATTTATTTTTCATCTGTATTCCCCATTATTTTAATCACCTGAACTTTAAACTTGGCATAATATCTGATTTGAGAGTATTGGGACAGGGAAGAGTCCATTCGCTGCCAGGTACTATGTTACTTTCAGACTATTTCACATCTGTTTTCTCTTTACTCTCTTCTTGATCTCTACCCTCTTTGATTTTCTCGATATTTTATTTTCTGATTCTCCTACGTGATAATATTATCTCAAGGTATTTTTATCTGCACTTTAAATGACCAAATGACCTACCTCTTTCTTGATCGTCTACTTTTAAGATCAGTGCATACCTTACTCCTTGCTTACTTTTTTAATCATACCAAGATTTGAACTATTACTGATACAACTTCCAGATGTATATTTTTAGTCCTAAAATACCCTTAGAATTTCATACATGTCTATTCAACTATCTGTAGGACATCTATACTTCAGACTTTTAAAATTTAGTTTATTTAGTCTGAAATCTTCCCACCTCAACTGCCCCCAAACTTGCTTCTCCTTTTATATTTCTCATTGGTGACAGTAACATCCATCTAGAGGTCTCAGAATAGAACTCTGACCATCATTCCTCCTCCTTCCCTCTGCCACAAAGTCAAGCATTCACCAAATCAAATCTATCCATTATCCTCAGGCCATTTCCTTGATCAAGCTTTTTTCCTCTTTTAGACTATTTGTATGATCTTCAATCTTGCCTCTGCTAGTCCAGTCGCTCACTATACCCATGCAATCTTCTTCATGCAGCCTATGGACACAAAGTAACTTCCCTAAACTGAACATTTAGTCAGAGCATATAACTGCGAAGAACAAAAAATAAGAACAACAAAATAAAAACATAAACATATTTAGAGTCTCCCTGGTAGCTTCTTATTTTTCTAAAGGATTTATTTTAAGCTTCTCAGACTGGCGTATTGATCTGCTTTCTTCCTACTTCTTCAGCTCCATCTCACATCAGCCCCTCTTTTCTTAGGCTCCAGCAAGATCATGCTGTGTCTTTTAATATGTTCCCTCTACTCTGACTCCACTTCTTGCCTGTTTACCTTCTGAACCACCAAACACCCTTCAAAACATGGCCCTTTTCTCTGGAAAGCCTTTCCAAGGTTTTTAGGAAAAGTAAACTAAGTCTGCTAATGGAACCCTTCTCTATTTTATACACTGTCCTATTGAAATTCTTCTATTTATATCCTCACTGTTGTGTTTCAGAGCTAGTGCCCTCTTCATCTAATGTGTTTAGAGATGAAGCTTTGGGGAGGTGAGTAGATCATGAGGTCACCTTAGTCATCAGTGAACTCATCCATTAGTCAGTTTACTACTCAGTGTGCTGTTAGGAGCTGGGGCCCAGTTGGGTGAAGTAGGTCACTCAGGACATATCTTTGGAGCATTTACCTGTTGCTCTGACTCTTTTACTTTCTTTCTGCTTCCTGGCTGCTACAGGTTGTGCAGATATCCGCTACCATGCGTTTCTGCCATGCCCTTTGTTTCTCAGCACTCTTCCACTATGGACTGAAACCGTGAACCTAAATGAAGCCTCTCCCCTTCAAGTGTGTCAAACATTTTGCCCAGGCAATGGCAAAGCTGACTCATACACTCATCTTCCCTACTAATCTGTGAGTGCTGTAATAACAAACTGCGGCTGGTTTTTCAGCCGAACAGATATCCAATAAATGTTTATTGAATTAATGTTGTCATATATTAAATAGGCTGCATTGTGAGCCCTAAAATTCCAGTTATGTAGGGTTAGTGTGGAAATAGCAAGGGAATACAATGTACATCTCTTTTATTTTCCCTCCAAATCAAAGAGCTTCAACTTTGATGTGTCTTAGAGGGAGAGATGATCATCTTTCTGGAGTCCAGATGGGATGACTGATAAGAACCTGCATCAGTGAATATGACTTTATCTAAATTCTTAGAGGTCTGTATGTAAATGAAATACTTCTAGCCCCCCTCTTTGCTTGACCCTTAGCATAAGTTCTAGTAGCTTCTGTGTTCTAGGAGTCACTTAATGGACTAGTGAAGGACCACATTTCTTTCTTTTGGTAGGAGTGATATCACACGGAGACATTGCTAGAGGCCCGATAATCTTGAGGTTCTGAGAACAGTCTATGGACTGTTACCCCAGAAGAATGAGCAGCTCCATACCAGAGAGTGACAACCTAGACCAGGCCTAAGAGCATTAAGTCTAAGGAGTTTGGTGTGTGATGATTTTTGTTTTCTGTGAGGCAGGGTCTCATGCATGTTAAGCAAGCATACTACCATTTTTAATATGTTCTAGTTTTTATAAGTCCCAGAACTTTGGGAGAGTTATGTTCCCTTGGACCTACAAAATACAAGTCCTCAGAGGCCACTGTCATTTGGTACAGCTACCATATAGGCTAAAATTTGTCAGGGACAGACATCAGTTTGGTCTGTCGGACTGACACTTAAGATTTTTGCTGCTGGAAGGAGCAACTCAGGAAACTCTCAGGGGACTCAGGACTTTCTGGAACATAAAGGCTTCAAAAGTTGAATCCAGTTTAAGCTGCTGCATCAGGCTTCACAACCTTTATCATGGAAACCCGAACATAGGTTAGGATAGAAATCCATGGAGAGAAGGATGGGCACTCAGTGACCACTCCCCCCCAGTGGTGCTCAGCCATGAAAGCTTTGTCCTTGGGAAACTGGCACTAGTCCTGCCAGAGTGGATTTTCACTATATTGTATGCTTTCCCAGATGGCATTTCCAACAGTAGTTAGACCAGTGTACTTTGTATTGAACTGAACTGCTTTCTCATTCTAATACCCTGGCGAGTCAAATGGAGATGAAAGCTTAGTAGACTTTAGTTCTATGGGATGAAATTGTAATTTCTTCAATTATTCACCCATTGGACAAGACTATACGGAATTTCTACTTCTAGAGCTCCAATGGTGCAGTTGTTTAGCATGCAGTACTTATACAGGAATTTCTGCTTCACGGGGTTGTTGGGATAGTCCAGTGAAAACAGGTATTTGGAAAAAACCATAGAAACATTAAGATTTTTCTCCTGTAGAAATCTGGACCAGTATGTAGGAACTGCAGGGAAGATCTGGGCCCAATGAAGAAAAGACTGTAGTTCTTTGGCTGTTGGGTGACAGGAAGAACGTTGAGAGGAGAACGTGTGAGGCCCTCAAGGGCTCCAAGTGGGTTACTGGGCTTATGCTGGGGGCTTTGTTACTGAAATATGGATCATCCTTCAGGACCTCTGAGCTTTCCTTCATGATTCAGATAGCATTTGAGTTTCTAGAATAGTTCTCCACTCATTTTTTTCTGAGAAACATTACATTGATTGTACTTTTATTAATTGTAAAAGCAATGTAGCTACATATTTTCCCCCTGTCTCTTAAAGCACTGAGCATTTTGGTTCTGAGGTGGAGACTCAATTTGTATATCACTAGAAGTGGGGAAAACTGCTTCAGGTATTAGTATGTCAGGCATTTGCCGACATTTTCTACATGCTCTTTAATGACAGTTCAGTGAATGGAGAAATATGGAAGTCTGTGCAGTAGGTTGGCCTCTGTTACCAACAGACATGAGAGACAGATACTCTGATGTTATGATAATGCTCAATTATAGATTACTTTAAAATAATAATTTTTCTTATTTTTAAGCATAAATAATATTATAAACAGCTAGCAAATATTGTAACCTATACACTTTTTTTAATCTTTATTGGTACATTAAATATACACATCATGATTGCACTCCATAATGGGGATTTGTACCAGTATAAGACACAACTTAATTCTCATTTTTTCCCATAGCCCTACGCACCCTACCACCCCCCCATATACATAAAATTTGTTTCCTTACTTTTTTGTAACCTATACACTTTGACTGATGCCCCAGTGAGTAAGTAAAATCATTTGGAATCAGCACAACAATTATCTATATGCAAGTGAATGTTAGAAAGCTTGGAAAGTTTGTTCTTTGAACTGGGTAAATAACTCCTAGGAGCTCATGCTTATACTCTTAACTTACCCCAAAACTTGTTGTCATTTTTAATGAATAAAGGCTAAAATATGCCAACCCAAGATTGAATGATTACAAATTTTTAAATGGCATGGATTTAGTTATATTTTTCTGTACTTATTTTTATTACCAATAACTGGTATAACACTCCTTTGCTAAATATGGCCAAATTTCCTTTCTGATTCTTTCTACATAAATATCATTTATCTAAACAAAAAGATTTTTACCCATAACATCGGTGAGGAATTATCTTTGTGCTTGTGGGGTGACTTTCTGGTTCATTTAAAAGCATCATTAAAATGCTTGCCTCGAATAATAGTAATTTGATACCTAGAACACATTCTGCTAGGAAAAAGTTACCAGAGATCATACTGAGGTCTCCAATTTTGAAAAACTAAGATACAAGAAAATACATTCAGTCTTAATTGTGAGTAGAACCCAGTTTCATATTTCTGATGATCAGCAAGCCCTTGAAGACTTTTGGAAGGCCCCCAGTGAAGTTTCTATTATATTTTCACTGAACTGTAGCTATGACAAGAGGTAGCTGAGAGAATCTTCCAATTGATATGGTATTTACACATTTTGAAAATAGTATTATTTCCTCCACCTCACTCTTCATCTGTGGCCCCATCCATGAGAACTGGAGTATTCTGATTAAAGTGGCCTGGATTTTGGGTCCTGGTACAATGAGGAGGGGTGAGACAAAAATAGGGTAGAATTTTCAAAAACAAGCAGTACAGAAGTATGGAACTTGGAAAGGTGGCATAAAGAGTAATAATGAGTGAGTGAACCATTTGGAGAAGCTTATGAGCATTAGGTCTTGGAAAAAATCACAGGGTTAGTGATAACAGATATAAAGGCCAATGGGGCCATAGGCCAAGTCAAAGCTGGCTAAACTGTACTTGAACCATGATATCTGACTTCTTTGGGGGATTCTCAGTGTTCCTCTTAATGCAGCACATTTTTAAGCTTTGACCTGACTCACAGAGATGCTAAGAAGCTCAGTAAACAGTCTGAACCATGCATGATAGCTGTGGGACATTCGTTCACTTACAACCACATAGATCTTTCATTATACCAACAAAGTACTCACTGCCTGCACTGACTTTTGAGGGTGATACAGTGTGTTGAAAAGAGCCCTGCCTGGCGATGGGAGAGTAGGTAGGAGGTTTCAGATAGAGTTAGTATTCTTCCTTTAATTGATCATGAAAATTTAGGGCCTAGTTTCTCCATACATAAAATTAGGATTGAGGCACAGATATATATCACAGACATCAGGTTTTTTGTTGTTGGGGTTTTTTTTGGAGATAGGGTCTTACTCTATAGTTCAGGCTGGTTCTGAACTCACTATGTACCCAGGCAAGCCTCAAACTCACAGCAATCCTCCTGCCTTTGCCTCCTCAGTGCTGGGATTACAGGCACAAGCCGCCATGCCCAACACTGTGGTATGTGGGACTGATTGCTGGTGGGCATGAGTGACCATGCTGAGCATTGTGATATGTGGTTACTAAAGATCAAACCAGGGCCCTTTTGTTTGCAAGGTAGGCGTTGGAACCACTGAGTTAAATCCCCTGCCCCACAGACATCAGGTTTTTTTAAACTAAAATTGATTTCATCAGTTGTGTCTTATATTGGTACAAATCCCCATTATGGAGTGCAATCATGATGCATATATGTAATGTACCAATAAAGATAAAAAAATTTTTTAAAAATTGATTTCATTGGTCCATTTTATATATATAAATTATGATCACATTCAGCATTAAGAATTTGTACCTATATATGACACATCTTAATTTTCATTTTTTCCCCTTCCCCTGCCCTCCCTACAAGTACCCAACCCTATATACATAAGCTTTCTTTCCTTTTTACTATCATATTTTGATTTCCCTTCTTTATTTTCCTCTACCCCCTTTCCCTTTTCCTTTTGAACATTTTCTTCCTATTTTACATTACCTATCATACATTTTGAAACTCATTTACACTTTCAGTTTTTCATACCAGAGGAGCGATATGGTATTTACACATCTGTGTCCTGTTTATTTCATTTATGAGTCTGTCCTCAAGGTACATCCATTTGAGAGATGCATATGAAAACAGCACTGAGATTCTTTCTCACTCAATGAAGAATAGCTGCTATCATGAAATCAACCAACAACAAATGCTGGAGGGGCTGTGGGGAGAAATGTGGGTGGGAATGTAGACTGGTGCGATCACTGTGGAAATCAGTATGGAAATTTCTTTAAAAACTAGGCCTTGAGGTCCCATTCGAACCTGCTATTCCCCTGCTAGGTATATATACAAAAAAAAAATTAAAAGAATGGTATCACAGTGACATGTGCATCCATGTTCATATTAGCTTAGTTTATAGCCCAAATGCCCATGAAGGGGATAAAGAAGATACAGGTTATTTATAAAATGGAGTATTACACATACATCAGTTTTGAGTTCTAAAGCATAAAAAAGAATTTTGTTGCACTAGACGTTTTTTAACCTGAGAAAAAATGAGTACATTCTAGACAAGTGTATTTGAGCTGAACCTATGAGATCCTCTAGAGTCAAAATCAAGTATAAATAGATGCTTTTACTAGCTTGTTTGTCAGGATGGAGGATATTGAAGACAGTCTACATTTTAGCGTTTGTGGAAATAACAGGAAACAAACTAAGATCAAACAGTTGGGCTGCTCGGCCCCTGCAGATGCAACAGCTTACATAATAGTATTAGACCCGCAGTCCAACACGTTCCAGGGCCTGATAGCATCGACAGACTCTTAGTGATGCACGTACCACCACTAAACTGGAGACCTTTTGTCCTCTGCCAGCATCACATATGGTTCATTTGCTGGGGGCTGTGGTACAATTAAGTACCCTTCTGTACTACCCATCCTGTTGGCCCTGCCGGCATGGGACAAAAGACATAGGGTCTGCCAATGGACTTCAAAATGTTCATTTAAAAATAGTCTTTAATCATAAAAAATAGCTTTAATTATAGCTTACCACAGGCAGGCCACACATTTGTGAATAGTTTCACGAACAAGGGAATAAGCGAATAGTTGGTAAGTGCTAGTGGGTTCATTTACATGCTGTCCCACGCCCAAATTGTAATACTGCAACACCATCATTTTCAGCCAGATTACAAGCACAACAAATTAACACAATTTGTTAATTTCCTTTTGAATTGCACTACAAACAGGAGTACTTTTGTCTTTTGACTTTTTTGACATGGAGGCTTCATTTTAAAAGCAGAAAGATTTTAATATGGCTAATTTTATATCTATGACAAATAAAGCTTGGTTTCATTCTCCTTACCCAGCCAGCTAAGGTTTTATACATTAATTATTCAGCTGATGCATCTTAAACATCCTAGTTAAAATACATGCTGCTGGCCAGGAATTGTTCAACCCCCAGCACAATTTTAGACTGTAAATGGGTAAACTCAATCTTTCCATGTAGTGAGATCAAAAGAACTCATGGTGATACTACAAAGAATAGGGGACTAATTATTACTGAAATTCAGGTAAGTGGTTTCTTAGGCACTTTAGCTGTCATGCTGTGGAATAATTGTGAACCCACCAGGAAAGAATTGCAAAACACAACCTACTTATCCTTTCCCCAATGGCTATATAGATTTTTTTTTTGTCCTGTAGTTTGTGCCAACTCTCTATTTAATCATTAAAAAGAAATGTTATTTTAAGTATTGCTTCCTCAGTAACAGTATTTGACTGAAACCCTATAGAACGGTGACTTTGCCCAAAGTGAGGCTTCAATATGCTACCATTATTTGAGGCAATCAGAGTTATTAGTAATGGAGTACAGTGCTCTGTAGCAATTTTATTTACAGTTTTGCTTATGTTAATATCACATTTGACTAATATAACCATCTGTATCCAGCCCCATCAGTGACAACATAAAATTGTTAAACACCATTTCAAAGGCATCAAGTGCTTTGGCTTTGGCATAATTTTATGATCATGCCTTATTGTAGCATTTTATTACTGTCATTTGAATATCAGTAACCACAGCAGGAAACATTCTGGGTATATCACAGACACCAAGGTGTTGTGTCTCTTAGCTTCCTGAAGAATTCTTCCTGATGCTAAGTCTTCATGTGGTCCATTCCCTCACTCAGGAACACCCTTTAAACTTGGGTTCAAAAGTCTTTTCGAGAGCTTTCCCTTTCTTCCTGTAATATTCTTGACAGTGTATCCATTTGTTTTCTGCACAATATTTATCTTAATTCAAAATTGTTCTTCTGCCATTTATTCTCATTAATTGTCTTCCCTGCTAGACTACAAGCTATGCAAGGGCAGAGACCATGTCTATTTTTTATTAATTACTTTCAATTTTTACTTTAATTATAAATTGGCAAGTTATAATTGTATTTATTCATGGGACGCAAAGTTCTGTTGTGAATTATGAATACATTAGTGAATAATTAAATAAATGAATTAACATATCACACTTGAAATATTCACCTGTGCATCCTGTTGACTAACAAGTAAGTAGGGACTCCAGATGTTTTGACAAAGGGTGAGGGATTCTAACTACTTTAAAGAATAAATGAAGCAATGTGGTAGAATTGCAAGGAGGCAGGATTAGTACATGCTGAAGACTTCCAAAATAATTTTATGGTTGTCTCTGATGCTGTGTGACTTTACACACCAGTGTACAGAAATTCTTGCTGGCTGTTTCTTCCTGATAACCCACAGACACCTCACAGTCACGATCCTGACTTATAATCTTTCCTCTCCAATCTTTTTCCTCCTCAGAGGTATAGCTCAGATAATGGCACCGTTGTGCTTGCCATCACGGAAGTACGAGGCTCAGCATTCACTCTTCCTCTCCTCTCCTCACCCTGAACTCAAGCGCACAGTCCTTTCGGTGCCTCTTCCTGAATTTCTCTCAGATTTGGCTTTTCCCTTCTGCCTCCCTTGACTCATCCTTTCCTCGGATACCCATTATCTCTTACCTAGGCTACTGTGTGCTTCCTCCTCTTCCCTACCTCCCTGATCTTAAACCCTGAGCATCACCTTCGTCCTCTTAAACAGAGGAATTCCACTCCTCCTACATTTGGAAGTCAGTAAAGGCTAACAGCTTGCAGAAGTGGCTGGAACCTTAACGAGTTATAGATATTCAAAGGTTGCAGACATACGATGTCTTCAAGATTAATTTCTTTTTTGTTTCCTGCTACAGATCCAACAGAATAAGTTATTAAAATGCTTTGAGCTTCTGAACGAAAGCACAAAATCATGCCAGCAGGAACAACATCAAGGTTTCCTTTCTTTATTTTCCTCTAGCTTCTATCTGTGATGGATGATGTGACCATGAATCCTCACTTAAATATGGAATCCTAAAATATCATAAAATCCCTGAGCAACAGAGCTGGACAAAGGTTGTCTGGATCTGTGTCTGAAGCCGGGGTTGGGGGAGAGTGTGTATTTAACAACACAGGATGAGTTACTGGCAGAATAAGGACCTTGTTCTCTATATTCTTTAAATGGTCACGGGGCTTCTTTTGGATATATTATTACATTTGGAAGCTCTGTGAGCCACTCCTCAGACCACAATGGCACAACTTCTTTTTTCATTTAATCATTTTTTTCTTTTGCATCTCTTGTGTCTGAGAGCTAATCTGTGAGACTGAGAAGAAAATCTGATGCTAATAAATCGACATTGGCTTCCATGGTAAATTTCAAACAAGGAACCTTGAAATATTAATAGTGTCCCAAACCCGCCTTGGGAAACTCTTGTGTGTATTAATCACTGAAGTTCCAAGTAAATTGGACCTTGAGTTGTCAAGTCTTATTTAAACAAGGAAACTGCTCTTGTTTTTATATTCTGTGACACTTCACACTACTATTGGATTTAAGTAAGTGGTTTCACACTATAAAAGTTTTGAGAGATAAAAGATGCAAAAAAATCATTAACATTAAAAAATCAGTAACATATCTATATACCCATAATGTCTAGCTGAAAAATAAATCAGAAAAATTCCATTCATAATAGCATCAAAAATTAAATACCTATGGATCAGCTTAACCAAAGAGGTGAAAGATCACTATAGTGAGAATTATAGAACACTGGAGAAACAAATTGAAGAAGATGTAGGCGATAGAAAGACCTTCCATGATCATGGATTGGCAGAACTAATATGTTAAAATGGCCATATTACCAATAACTATCTGCAGATTCTATGCAGGCTTCATCAAAATTTCAATCACATTCTTTACAAAAATAGAAAAAAAAAAGCACTAAAACTCATATGAAAATACAAACAATCCAGAATAGCCAAAACAATCATAAGCAAAAAGAGCAAGGCTGGAGACAGAATAATACCTGTTCCCAAATTGTACTACAAATCCATGGTAACAAAAAAAGATGGTGCTGGCACAAAAATAGACATGTACACCAGTGGAGTAAAGGACACAGAAAGAAGCTTGTGCACCTACTCTGGAAAAAAGAGTAAAAAAAATATACTGGGGAAAAGATAGCCTCTTTAACAAATTTTGCTGGAGGAGAATAAGTGTCCACTTGTAGAAGGTTGAAACTAGATTAGTATTTCTCACCCTGCACCAAAATCAATTTAAAATGGATAAAAGACCTCGGTATAGGAGCTGAAACTTTGAAACTGCTGGAAGGTAACATAGGCGAAACACTGGAAGTCATAGCAGACTTTTTGAAATAGGACTTCAACAGCACGCAAAATAAGAACAAGAATCAAATGGGAGTACAGCAAATTAAAAACTTCTCTACAGCAAGAGAAGCAACTAACAGTAAAGAGACAGCCTATCGAATGGGAGAAAATATTTGCCAACTACTCTCCCAATAAGATGAGAGTATCTAGAATATATGGATAACTAAAAGAACTTAATACCAAAAAATCAAATAGACCAATCAGTACATTGACAAAAGGACACTTTTCAAAGGAAGAAGTCAAAATGGTTCACAAGTATATGAAAAATACTCAATATCTTTAGCCATTAGTGAAATACAAATCAAGACTATATTGAGATCAAGCTAACCCCTGTTAAAATGGCTATTATCAAGAATACAAAAAAACCGCCAGGTATAGTAGTTCATGCCTATAAGCCTACCATTTAGAAGGCTGAAGCAGGAGTATTTCTGGGAGTGTGAGGCCACCCTGTGCTATATATAATGAGTTGAAAGCTAGACTAAACTACATAGCAAGACCCTGTCTCAAAAATAAAACAAAACAAGCAAACAAGTAAGAAACCCAGCAGTAACAAATTGCTGGTGAGGATACAGGATGGAAAAGGAACATTTCTACACTGCTGGATGGAATGTAAATTAGTACAGCACTATGGAAATCAGTATGGAGGTTCCTCAAAAACCTAAAAATAGAGCTACCATGTGACCCAGTTAAATCACTCTGTGGTATCCACCAGAAAAATTAAAGTCAGCATGCCATATGATGCCTACATACCCGCGTTTATTGTGGCACAATTCACAGTAGATTTGGAACCAGCCTAGGTGAATGGATAAAGGAATTGTGTCCTACAGGTACAGTGGAGCCACAAATAAGATATAAATTATGCCATTTATAAGAAAATGGATACTAGAGATCATCATGTTAAGCAAAATAAGACTCAGAAAGACAAGTGTTGCATTTTTTCCTAATGTGTGGAATGTAAGAAAGATGACAGGAATATAGAAGAGATTCTATTATTAAACAAGAGAGAAAGAACAAGGAGAGGGAGAGGGGGCTGCAAGAAGGGCAGTGGGTAAATAGATATGATGAAAAGATGTGCACATGTGAAACGACCATATTAAAACACAATAGTTTGTAAAATGAGTAGGCACTAATAAAATGCTTTCTAAATACATAAAAATAAAAATAACGGTCATATAGATGGTCATAATTATCTAGGGGAGTAGTAGTGCCTCCAGCTGGAATTTTAGGGGTTTTTTTTGGTTATGTGTTAGTATGGTAGATAAGTTCCACATCAAAAATCTCACCATCCATCTCAGGCTGGGGTGTATAAACTACGGCCTGGTGGAGGTATATTGTCACTGGGATCCTCTGTCTTCTTTCTAGCCTATTTGAGCTCTAAATCTTCAGGCTCTGAGGAAGACTGTTGCTGAGGAAGGCAGAGCATGTGATATCAGGCATTGTATCAGGGCAGTAAAACAGAATCCCTAAGGAAAAGAGACAGTGGAGATTGCAAGCTGATATCCATCACTGTGGAGGGTCCCAGGGCAAAAGTCTTTATTTCTGGCCTAGAGAGAAGGAGGGATTTTGACTGAGGACAGATTGGATCTCCCACTGAATTTCTCCTTGGCAAGATGAAAAACAGGACCACCCCTAACTTTGGTGGCCTTTGGGCAAATGGACAAAATATAAGCTCACTGCAAAGTACCCTCCATCCCCTCTCCTCAGCCTCCTAGCTCTGTCCCTGTAGACACCAGCCTCGCACCTTGCACCACAAAATGTAAACCCCAGGGCATCAGCATTACCTATGAGCTTGTTGGAACTGCAGATTCTCAGGCCCTACGAGTTTGAACTCCATTGCCACTGGCAAAAGGGGCAATAGCTGCCCCTAGGCAGTTCCTCCTTACCCACCTGGGCCTGGTTTTACATTTAGGTTGTCCTCTCCCAGCTTTGTAGCTTTCTGATCTCAGCAGCAGATAAGGCTCTGTGCAAATCCGTCTCTCCTCGATCCCACCTGACACTTTCCAGCCTCTTGCTTGCAGACATACTGCTGTGATTCCTCATTTTTCAGTTCCACAGACCAGGGGGAGATGGGGGATTTTATATTGGGAAACATTTCTGAAGAGACAAATAATTGCCTCTGGAAAGAAACTTCTTTTCTCTTCCAAAAAAAATTCATATTTGCTGTTTGAAATTGATGTGACTTTATTTTTTTGGCTAGAACTCCACAGTATTCCACTGAGCAGTAATTATTCCTTTAGTGTTGCTGGAGTTTACCGAGAAAAGGGAACTAAATCTAAGAGAGTGGATCCATCTGGTACATTTGTTGAGGCTCTCTCTGAGGCCACTGACATTGAATCGTTAATGGTAGATTTTTATCTCCTGGTATCATTTTGATATTGATATAATATGAGCTAGTGCACTAGGTCACTGAACCAAAGGCTGAATTCCATTCCCTTACATGGCACTGGATGCCCCATGTAGTCGATTGATGACTTTCTTGGCCAAGCACAGGGGTAAAATGGACTCTGCATTCCTGTCTTGTCATCTCATTGTCAGGGCCCAGATGATCAAATGCAGATAATTAAAAGCCAGCAGCTGGAAGGGTCAGTACCTCCTGGTCCCCAAAATATCAAGTACTAAGCTGAAAGGATAGTAGATGTCCTCCACCCTCCTCTGACAGATAACTAATGCTAGATTAGTCTGAAGCCTCAAGTATTAAATGTCCCCGAGAAGAGCCATCGAGGGAGACTCACTCATTTTAAGCTTTCCTTTTGGTGTTCTGGTGAAGCTAGGATGGGCTCCAGGACCCCACTGAAGGCTATCCTGCTTGCTCAGGGTTCTGGCAGCAAGTCTAACTTTTTCTGGGTCTTTCTCTGGGATGCTAGACTCTGTCTCTCTACCTAGCGCCCAGCTAGGGTCATGGTTTGGATCCATGTTGTTTGCTGCCTGACTAATGATCAGTATCACCACTGCCCCAGGTCTTTCCTAAGAAGATTATCATTTGAAGTAGCCACCTTGCATTTGTCATGGTTGCTTGGCTTTTGTGACTTGGATGGCTAGTCAACCCCTTTAGGGACAAATTGTGCTCATTCTCCTTGTCTCAGGAGCCCCCACTATCACTACGTAAGTTTTGCTGCAAAGAATAGAAAATAGCTTACTTTATCTCATAGTCTAAATACATGTTCACAGGAATCTATGGATATCTTAATATTCACTTGGGGCTGAATTCAAAGTTACTGCCTTCCTTTTTCAAGAAGTTTTAACC
Organism: Petromus typicus; assembly: GCA_004026965.1. Classification (NCBI taxonomy): domain Eukaryota; kingdom Metazoa; phylum Chordata; class Mammalia; order Rodentia; family Petromuridae; genus Petromus; species Petromus typicus. The sequence goes on along the minus strand of PVIR01004308.1, from coordinate 34,390 downwards.
AGAGAAGCCACAAGGGGATTTGCCGGTCTCCTATGAAATAAAATGCTATGAAAAACCAAACAGCTAGCTGCTCAGATTTATTAGCAAAATCTAACTGCTTTTAGCTTTTTGACATTTTTCCTTTTTCCTTTGTAGTCCAGTGTGAAAAAGACTCTCCAGGGCAAATTGTCGCTGGAAGAAACTCAGCTGCCCTATGCCATCGGTACATGGCTGAGGAGAAGCCACAAAAGGATTACCACTATTTCCCAAAAAAAGCTATTAAGAAAGTTATTGATTATTTTCCAAATAACTTCCTTCACCACAGGATATGGTGATCAGTAAGAGGCACTGTCAAGTATCTTTTAAAAATAGTTTTCTTCTTTTTATTTTCATAATATTCACTAGGCTAGGTCCCTTTTTAAAGCTCCCAAGTGATTTTTCTTTCTTTATCCATAGCACTTATCTTTGCCCTTCTGGCAAATGGACTTGAATTGCTATTGTTTCCTTCAGATGGCATTTGGGTTTGCTTATAAGGATTTGGGTAAGTCAGACACAAGTCCACTTACACAAATCATTGATGAATGCTGTCAACCTGTTGTCCCTGCCTCCTACACTTCTTTTCCTACTTCTACCTCTTCCTGTTTTTGTATATGATTGAAGATGTCATTATTCTCTTTCTGAATTCCAGGCTTTTAGGTGTATGTCAGCAGGCTTTGTGGTGACATTTAAAGTAGAGAGGCATTTGATCTATATGCTACCTAGCTGTCCATCATGTGTAAGTTGCTAAGAGCAAAACTGATATTAAACATCATAATGACAACCCTTATGCTTAATCCTTCAAGCCAATTCACTGGGGTGTAGTAATATTATAGCATGAATGCATTGAGGATGTATAATGTTGACACTGGACTGTCACTTGGTGGACTTTCTCCCCTTTGTGTTAATGGTTGAAGATACATTTTGTTTCCTCTTATTCTGCATTTATTTCAAGACAGTGGGCATCCCTGACCTACTAGTTAAGAACAGTTGACTACGTCGGGGCCGGGGAGTTAGCTCAGTGGTTCCGGCGCCTGTCTTGCAAGCGCAAGGGCCCGGGTTCGATTCCCCGGTAACCACATAACAATACTGGGTGTGGAGACCCACACCCAGCAGCAACCAGTACCACATACCACAGTGCCGGGCATGGTGGCTCACGCCTGTAATCCCAGCACTCGGGAGGCAGAGGCAGGAGGATT